>CM054061.1:309807040-309977080 GCA_028641055.1 Alopecurus myosuroides
TATGCATGAAGCTATGCATGATGAGCTCAATAACTTTGAGCGCAACAAAGTTTGGAGATTGGTTGAGAAACCCAAGGATTGCCACAATGTTATTGGCACCAAGTGGATTTTCAAGAACAAGCAAGATGAGAATGGCATTGTCATTAGGAACAAGGCAAGATTGGTCGCTCAAGGTTACACCCAAGTTGAAGGCATTGACTTTGATGAAACCTATGCGCCCGTGGCTCGCCTTGAGTCCATCCGTATCCTCCTTGCTTATGCATCCTCACATAATTTCAAATTGCAACAAATGGATGTGAAAAGTGCTTTCTTGAATGGTCCACTAAAAGAGGAGGTATATGTTAAGCAACCTCCAGGGTTCGAGAATCTCAACTTTCCCAACCACGTTTACAAACTTGACAAGGCTCTCTATGGTCTCAAACAAGCACCTCGTGCTTGGTATGAGCACCTTAGGGAGTTGTTAGATGATCGTGGTTTCGAAGTTGGGAAGATTGACCCCACTCTCTTCACCAAGAGAGTAAAGGGAGAGCTTTTCATATGCCAACTCTATGTGGACGACATCATCTTTGGCTCAACTAACCAAGCTTTCAATAATGAGTTCTCTAAGCTTATGACTGACAGGTTCGAGATGTCTATGATGGGTGAGCTTAAATTCTTCCTTGGCTTTGAGATCAAGCAATTGGCTCGTGGGACCTTCATTTCTCAAGCCAAGTATACCCAAGATATGATCAAGAGGTTTAACTTCCAAGATGCTAAGATCAAGACATCTCCTATGCAAGTCAAGTGTCATCTCTCTCGTAATCCAAAAGGGAGTAAGGATGTGGACCAAAAGCTCTATCGTTCTATGATTGGTTCTTTGCTCTATCTTTGTGCATCTAGACCCGATATCGTTTTGAGTGTAGGTGTGTGTGCAAGGTATCAAGCGGCTCCTAAGGATTGCCATTTAATGGCGGTTCATAGGATCTTTCGTTATTTGGTTCATACCTCAAGATTTGGTTTGTGGTACCCAAAGGGGGCACATTTTTCTCTCAATGGATATACGGATTCCGATTGGGCGGGTGATCAAGATGATAGGAAGTCAACTTCCGGGGCTTGCCAATTTCTTTGTAGGTCCCTTGTAAGTTGGTCCTCGAAGAAACAAAATTGCATCTCTCTCTCCACCGCCGAAGCCGAATATGTTGCCGCCGCAAGTGCATGCACCCAATTGCTATGGATGAGGCAAACTCTCAAGGAATATGGAGTTCATTTGGACAAAGTACCTCTTCTATGTGACAATGAAAGTGCTATCAAGATTGCATACAATCCGGTGCAACACACAAGGACGAAGCACATTGAGATTCGCCACCACTTCATCCGTGATCACGTGGCGAGAGGAGACATTGCACTCGGTTATGTGCCCACCAAGGACAATCTTGCGGATATTTTCACAAAGCCACTTGATGATGCAAGGTTCTTGTTCTTGAGGAATGAGCTAAATGTGATTGATTCAAGGAGCTTGACTTGACCATCTTGCGCACACCCCTATAGTTGAAATGTGTTCGAGCTTAGATGTAGGCATGGACATAGGGGGAGTGTTATCCTAACACATTGGGTTCTCCCTCCCCCCATTATGCCCATAGCAAAAATTCATTGTGATCTCTCTTTTTCTAATGTTGAATTGTGAGCTTCAATGTTGAGTTTTGGCAATGCCCCCAAGATATATCTTCGCGGTTGCATACCAAGAACTCTTACATGGTGGCTTCGGCCACCAACCTCTTCATTTCGAAGAGTTGGATCTTAGTTGGGTTTTTCTACTTGTCATTTCATTGCATTTCATGTGTTTTTCCCGGCTAAGTGGTTCTTCCTAGGAAAATCCCACTCAATTGGTATTTTAGTTGGTTGTTTCTTGCTCTTGAGAGGGATAAGTACTAGTCTCAGTTTGTTAAATCTATCCTAAGCCTTTCTCTCAAAAAGCCTTTCTCTTCTAAGCACTAGTGTCGTCCGTTGAAAACGAGGAAATTTCGAATCAGGAGGCAGTCGGAATTTCCGGTTCAGTTTTGAACCGGAATATCCGGCTGTACCGGAATATCCGGTTCAAACTTGAACCGGAATATCCGGTTCGGCGCAATTCATAAAGCCTGGAGCCCGACGGGGAGGGGCAGTTCTTGCCCTTTTCCCGTCCGCTCCTCTCCACCAAATCGCCGCCGCCGTGATTCTTGGCCTCCCGGGCCGTTTCCTCCGCGAGATCTTGGAGCTTTGGCCCGGATCTTGTTCTCCTCGCGTTTTGGAACGTTTCTACCCAAGCATTTTTCTCCATGGATCCCGGTAATGTTCAAATCTCTTGAATCTTGGTGCTATAACCTTACCTTCCATGGATTTGCGTTTTGTTGGCTATGCTTGGTAGATTTCGTTCCGGAGAGGACCCCCCTACATGCTAGAAACCATAGACTAGATTCCTTGTTTGCAATCCCTGTGGAAATCTGAGATTTAGATTGATTTTGTGCTGATCCGCAACCTACCGGAATATCCGGTCCACGACTAAACCGGAATATCCGGGTAACCGGAATATCCGGTTCAGTTTTGAACCGGAATATCCGGCTATGTCCAGTACTGTTTTAGGACAGCCCCAAATTGATCTTTCCCAGATTTCTACCTCGATTGTTTTCTGGAATCTCCTCTATCGTTTCTATGCATGATTGTATCCGTTGTGTGACACTAGTGTACTCATCTTGTGCTATCCCTCTACTATCTTGTTTCACAGGTGGTGACCATGAACGGAGTGTTCCGAAGCACAAGAAGCAAGTTTCTGTCCGTAACAAGAGGAAACCTCGGCTCAACTATAAGACCGACATTCCTACTCAGGATTTCAATGAGCTTAGAAAAAAGGATGCCTATCTTTCTCCAAGGGTTGCAAATATTGATTCTCGGTTCTGGAATCTGGAGCAGTCCTATATTTATGCTGACATCTATTGTGACTACCGCTTTCCGTGCCGTCCTATGCATCCATATGACCATGCCGCTCTCAAGGCCAAGGAGGAATTTGCTGATGCAGCTAGTATTGTTGAGCGTTTCGGTCTAGTGAAGCTTATGGAGACTCAGTGCAACTACAACACGCAGCTTGTGATGCAGTTTATGTCCACCCTCGTGTTCTCCACTGGCGATATTGTGACCCATCTCAAGTGGATGTCTGAGGACACACCTTGTGAAGCATCTTTTGAGAGGTTTGCTCGGCGTCTTGGCTACTCTTACAGCGAGCACCCTCCTCTTGGTCGCCGCGTCCATGAGGTTGATAGGCCGAGGAGGGAGGTGTCCATGGCTGAGCTATATGCCCCTGGTTTCACTGTTGGGGGACTTGAGGGACTTCTTCCACTTTATGATCAGCTGGTTCGTATTTTCAGAGCTTTCCTTGTGCCGAGTGGAGGTAACAACGATGCCCTCACCACTCCTCTGTGCAACCTTCTGATTCTGGCTAAGGAGTGTATGGAGGAAGAGGACCCGTCTGTCTCCTATACTGTGGATGTGATGGACATCATTTTTCACGAGCTCTACGCTGCTATGATTGGTGGCTACACCATTCCCTATGCTCCCTATATCATGATGCTCATCAAGTATGAAATGAGGAAGGAGTACACCGAGTTACCCATGGCTGAGCACAAGGTCAAGAAGCTGTATGTCAAGAGGAAGCTGAAGACTGCGGCTGCTTCTCAGAGTGCTCCATTTGAGGGTGGTTCCTCTATGGGTGGTCCTTCTGGCTCTCAGTCTGCTCCCAGGGCGCCTGTGTCTGATATCACCACCTTGCGCCACGTCAGGAAGCTCTCCTGGTTTCAGCGCAACGTGCTCTGCATGAAGGTGGACATTCACAAGGAACAGTACAGGGCGTATCGCAGGGACACTGACTTGGCTAGCTCTCAGCGACAGATTCTCCATCACATGAGTGGTGGCACTGGTGATGTACCTGCTCCTATTGCTGCTCAGTCCTTCTCTGCTTGGTCTGCTGGGGATTTCACTCCTTGGGAGAGCATTGAGGCGGCCCTCAGGTCTACTCAGGAGACTGCTGCCCGAGCTCATGATGCGGCTGCTGATGAGGAGGAGTCTGATGATGAGCAGGAGTCTGGAGACGAGTCGGATGCTTAGACCGTGTCTGGGACGTTAGATTAGCTATTTCCCTCCTTTTTGGTGTCTCGATGCCAAAGGGGGAGAAGTAGCTACTATAGACTACGGGATTTGCATGGGTTCGGGCACAAGCATTTGCTTTTATCTTTCCTTGAGAGCTTGTGTCCATTTTATCTTCATTTGTCGTGCTTGTGAGCTTATGTCGTTTATTGTCTCGTTTATAACTATGTGTGCTATTATGTGTGAGACTATGTTGGTTATCTGGATATTATCATGGTTTATCTATTTATGGTGTGATGGTTATCTATCGTATATGTTGAGGAGATTATCTATGGTTGTGCTTGGTTATTCTTGGATATATCATTTTCGCACAAGGTATATACTTCTTTACACTCAACATATTGGTGATATTGTCTCATTGTCATGTTTGCTACTTGTTGAAAATTTCTCCCTTTACATCATTGCATCCATTTGCGTTTGAGGTGCATAGAGATAGGGGGAGAGATTTTCATCTTGTTTCAAACATGATTACTGTCAAGGTTTATTGCAAATCTTAGTATTGTCATCTAACACCAAAAAGGGGGAGATTGAAAGTGCATTTCGTTTTCCCAGTGTTTTGTGTGTTAGTAAACAATACTAAGTACATTATTTATCGAGGTGTTTAGTGTGCAGGTGTTATACTTAACATCGGCATCGATCACCGAAAAGTCGGTGAAGTTTGGCCTGAGGTTTTTGGGACAGAACTCAACCGGATTATTCGGACCGGATTATTCATCCTGGACCGGATATTCCGGTTGCTGAGAAAGGAGCACAAAAATGGCTAAGGACTAAGAGTTTCGCTCACAGAAGTGAACCGGATTATTTGGTCCGGATTATTCATCCTGGACCGGATATTCCGGTTGTTGCGAAAAACTGCTAAGGACTGGAAGTTTCGCTCACAGAAGTGAACCGGATTATTTGGTCCGGATTATTCATCCTGGACCGGATATTCCGGTTGTTGCGAAAAACTGCTAAGGACTGGAAGTTTTGCTCACAGAAGTGAACCGGATTATTTGGTCCGGATTATTCATCCTGGACCGGATATTCCGGGTGTTGCGAAAAACTGCTAAGGACTAGAAGTTTTGCTCACAGAAGTGAACCGGATTATTCATCCTGGACCGGATATTTCGGTTGTTGCGAAAAATGGCTAAGGACTGGAAGCTTGGAGCTACTGGAGTCAACCGGATTATTTGTACCGGATTATTTCAGATCTACCGGATAATCCGGTCCAGCACTGCAGATCTGCATGGAGCAAGCTGACCGGATATTCCGGTCCAAACTTGGACCGGATATTCCGGTATCTTTTTTCCTGCACAACGACTAGTTGTGAGGAGGGACTATAAATACCCCTCCTCTTCTTCCTCAAGATCTAGTTCTTCCTCTTAGCATTTATGAGCATTTAAGAACTCACCAAATCCCTCATAACTCCCAATCCCTCCACCCAATCTTGAAGATCTTTGGATGATTGAAGGAGAAGGCCCCGATCTACATCTTCACCGAGCCGTTCTTCATTTCCCCCTCTCTAGCTAGAGGGATCTTGCCTAGGGTTTCCTCTTGTGGAGAACCTAGGCATCTTGTTTCTTGTTGGTGATTCAAGAAGTGTTGTGAGCCCCCAATTAAGTTGTGGGTGTGTGCCCCAAGTTGTTTGTAAAGGATTTGATCCCCGCCTCAAAGGGGTTCTATAGTGGAAGGTGAACTAGGCCTTTGTGGCGAAGTTCATCGGAGAATAGGGTGAAGCCTTAGTGGCGTTGAGTAGGCCTTTGTGGCGAGCTCACACCCCTCCAACGAGACGTACTCCCCTAAAAAGGAGGAACTCGGAAATACATCGTGTCTCCGTGTGCTTCCATCGGTTACCTCGTTCCTCCCTCTCTTTACTTACTTGTACTTGTTGCATTGATTGCTTGTCTTGTTATATAGGTAAATTCATCACTAGTTGCACTATCTAGAGAATTTACCTTTCTTGTCAAGCCTAAATTTGAGAAAAATTAAAATTTGCCGTAGCACCTATTCACCCCCCCTCTAGGTGCCTATACTTTACTTTCAGAGGTGGGCCCTACCATTGTCAAGGGTGTTCCTTGGGTCTAACATGACACAACCAAGCAACTAGTTCCACTTTGCTACCCACTTCCGGCTCACGCAGAGGGGGCTAGACGTCGGTTCCGTCTTTTTCTACACTGGGGCTAGGGTATCTCCGGAGAGGGGATCCGGAGCGTCGGGATCCCACCTAAACCAATGTTTTGCCATGCCATGTGTGTTAGAGTGTATCATGGGTGTTGGGTGCCAAAGATACCATCACTCTCTGTGTTGGGGCCTCACCGACGTCGGATTCTCTCTCGCGGGTTCCAGGACTGCTCACACCCCGAAGCTCCCGGATCTGACGTAACGGGGGAAATCTTGCAAGGAGGTGGGCCCTACCATTGTCAAGGGTGTTCCTTGGGCCTAACATGACACAACCAAGCAACTAGTTCCACTTTGCTACCCACTTCCGGCTCACGCAGAGGGGGCTGGACGCCGGTTCCGTCTTTTTCTACACCGGGGCTAGGGTATCTCCGGAGAGGGGATCCGGAGCGTCGGGATCCCACCTAAACTAATGCTTTGCCATGCCATGTTTCAAGGGTGTTCCTTGGGACTAACATGACACTTGAACACACACCAATTAATACGATTATTTTTGAATTTTACGACTAGATTGAAATTCCAAGGAAGCGGGATACACGACAGTCTAAACATTCTAGGATACATGGACAAACCATTTGTCCCAGCCATCTTGTGGCTCAGGTCTAGTCATACTCCTGCCTAGGCGTGTAATACATGTACTCGTAGTCGTCAAAGTCGCCGCCGCCGTCGTCGCTGTCGTCAGATGGGGGCTGAAATGTCAATGGGGGAGCACGCCTGGACTGCGGGTAGCGCAGGCGGGGGTTATCGCTGTTCCTTATGTAGTTCATGACGCCCTGGAGAGTCCGGCCGCGCCACCACAGCCGACGACCAGCCTCGTTGAAGTTCAAAGGAGGCGGGCCGTCCTCCTCGTACCTGGCGAGCGCCCTCTCACGCCGATTGAAGAAGAAGGCATCCCAACCTGCGCGGTAGTTGGGATCCCATTGGGGATACGTCCGCTGCTCCGGTGTCAGCTCGAAGTAGTAGTGGTTCGTGATGGCCGCCCGGCGCGCCTCGAGGGACAGGAGGGACAGGCACGCCTCCGGCGCTCAGCATCCACCCGGCGGGGACGCCGTACCCGGGAGGGCAGGGGTAGTTCGAAGCGCAGAGCTCCTCTGCCTCCGAGTAGGTTATAGTGGGTACGGTGGAAGACATGGAAGAGTTGGCGCGAAGAAATGGAAGAGTGCTGGGTTGTAGATATGTGCTAACCAAGCTAGATGCATGTGTGTTTATATAGTGAGAAATGGAGGGAAGAAGCACACGGATCGTGTGTTTTCTTCGAGCTCTTCCGAGCCGTTGGATCTTTCAAGTGCTTGTGAGCCGGTGGATTAAAGATAGGCACACGGATTGTGTGCTTCTTTCACTTCTTTGCCGAGTATGAGCCTGCAAGACACTCGGCAAAGTTCCAAACTGGGGGCGGGAACCAATGGCGCGAACCAAAATGTTTGGTGCCAATTTGTATGCCGAGTATCAATTGGCAGGCACTCGGCAAAGTTTAAAACTAGGGGCGGGAAGAAATAGCGCGAAGCGAATTGTTTGGTGGCAAGGTGTATGCTGAGTCTCCGTAACGGCGACACTCGGCAAAGTTTCGACAAAAAAAAACACATGTTCTTCGCCGAGTCTCCGTAGCGGAGACACTCGGCAAATTACGGACCCCACAAGAGACTGTGGCCGCATGTACGTAAATGCCACGTGGCCTTCTGATGTGCCGAGTATGTGTCTTTGCCGAGTGTCGTATAGACTTTTGCCGACGCGTTTACTTTGTGCCGAGTGTCGCTCACAGGGGACACTCGGTGAACTGTGTTTATGCCAAGTGCCTTTTGTGTGCCGAGTGCGCGTGGCAGGGCACACTCGGCGAACTGTGTTTACGCCGAGTGTGTTTTGTACGCCGAGTGTTTTTGATTTCTTCTCGGCTTCGAGACTGTGTCGCCGAGTATCCCAAGATTAGGCACTCGGCATAGAGCAGGATACTCGGCGGCGTTGTATTTTCCAGTAGTGAATTAAGCTTGATTCCTACATAGAAGTTAAACAAGCTAGGATGCTAGTCAAAGATTCATATACAGCTTCCTTCCATTTCCACCAGCAATTGATTGAGAAAAAGATCCCAAGTTCGATACATATATTCACGGACGAGACGTGTCGCCTATGTGAAAAAAGATAGTTGAATGGATATTCCCCCAAGAAAGGAGAAAAAATAAAGAGAATTCAGGAGCACCGTTTGGGGGAACAAATTTAACGGAGGTGAGATCGTCGACGTGTGGGGTAACTAGCACACTAGCTGAGACTTCACACCAAAGTTTAGTTGGTGAATAGCAAGTGGGTGTAAACAAACCACAGAGATAATGCCAGGTTAATCAGGATTAGGATCAAAGCAGCTCCAAAGAAGAAAGAAAGGCGAGGCTACTCCTTATCACCACCTTTCCGCCGTCTTTTTTATTCATCTCGCCCCTTATCACCAAGCCACTTGACCTTTTTATCCCTCAGCCTTTTGTTCCAACTTGCATGACCTATGGAAATATGCTATGCCTAGCAATGGAATTGCGATGGACTGTACACCTCTCAAAATGCAGACATCGACCGGGGTGCCCCGCGCGCTGTAGATCGCCCATTGATCAAACCATCTTTTGAGGTGAAAAAGATGAATTACTGTATCAGATGGGATTTGAACAGGGTATTGGAGGAATGGAAAGTCAGATGTGAATGAAAAAGTTGGAAAGAGACCTGCACAAATGGCAGGCATGGTGATGGCCGGCCCTGATGGGATCTCCCTTCTAGCTCGATCCCTTCCCAGCTGGCCTTCTGATCTGAGCATCTTCTGATGTGTGGCAAGTTGCTTGCTTGACTTGAGGCTAGGGTTCTATCATTAGATTCTATGCAATTTTTTCTCAAACGGATTCCCATGCAATTACGTGTTTTGGTTCTTGGAATATATAGTATTTCCTGGTGCAGATGATCAGTCGATCTCTACTTGCATATACACAGCTGTGTAATTATGCCCTTTTCATTTGTGGTATATATACGTATAAGATTTTTTTTTTGCGCGTGAATATATATCAAGATGCTCTGTGAATTGCCTTCTCTACATATGCTGGTATGCAAGCCCAGCTGGGTATAAGAAGACCGTCGAATTTGACAAACTCATTATGTACGGTATAACAAGTTCTTCAAAAAGCTAGCAAAAATATATATAGTACTATTGGATCTGGTGATTAATCTCTTACACACATGTATCCAAGCAAGCTGCTCCTGTCACTAATATAATCTCAGGCTCAATTTCTAAGTATATTTACATATGCATTAGAATTCAACTGATCATAAGCCGTGTCAATTCGGAGCGTGTTGATCGATCGTGTTGTAGTACTCCTCGTCGTCGATCCTCCAGAGCGAGTAATCCTCGCAGAACCCCCACACCGGCGACGAGGGCTCCGCGGCGGGGACAACGTGGCCACCTCCCCAGCAGCTGGACATCATATCCGGGTAGATCTCTGCCGCGGCGATCTCGTTCCACAGCTGGTCCATCTCCACGGCGCAATACGGCACCTCCTTCTTCTCTTCGCTGGCCGATGTGGTGGCCTCCTCCTCTGCCTCTCCGTGCATGCTTGCAGTTTCTCCGGGCGCCTCGGTGGTGGTCGTCGTCGCTGACACCGATGACGACGACGCCGTCGGGGAGGTGGACGTCGAGGAGGACGACGAGGACGTCGAAGCCGCTGCCATGGCCTTCTTCTTGGTCTTCTCCTCCTGGGCCTGCTTCCTCATGTGCGTCCTCCAGTAGTTCTTGATCTCGTTGTCGGTGCGCCCCGGGAGCTTCCTGGCGATCCTGGACCACCGTGACCCCCACTGGGCGTGGAGGCTGAGGATGAGTCGCTCCTCGTCGGCGGTGATGCGGCCGCGCTTGAGGCCCGGGTGCAGGTAGTTGACCCAGCGGAGGCGGCAGCTCTTGCCCGTGCGACGGAGACCTGCACATCAAGCACAGCCGAGAAGAGACGCCGGGGGAGGAGGAGGAGAGAGATTGGGTTAATGGAGTTCCCCCGAGCTCAGGTTCGATCGATCACCCGCCACCGCGCAAACCTGAGACCTGAGCTAAGAAATCCCAACGGCGTTCGCCGAGCAAGCGCACGAACCATACCAGTTGGGCGTCCTCCTGCTCCGTCCACGGCCCCTTCCGGGTCGCCATCGCGCCGCCGACGCCGTTGCTGTTGTTGCACATGGCTGGCTGCTGGCTGGTCGACGTGCTTCGTCACGGACCCCGGTCGATCAATTACCTTCACACGACGGTGACGAGGAAGAAGAGGAGGAAACGAAGCTTGTTTGTTACGTTTGCTGCCTGAGATGCTAGTGGAGCTTAGCCTCTGGGCTAACCACCTGGGTTATATATAGAGCTAAGCAAGCAAGCAAGGCTCGGTGAGCGTGTAGTGAGTGCTACTAGTGCGATCGACGTTGTGCTTGGTGACGTCAGTGGGAGGTGCACTGCGGTGGATCAAGGACAGGTATGCACCACTCATTGGAGCCAAACTAGTGCGTGCGTGCCGCGTGAGACAAGCGCTACCTGTCAATCGTTTGTCGTATCCGATGACGGATTTGATTAGACATCCCTGCCAAGTGATTAACCTCTTAATTACCGTGTCGTGTGCTACAATTATGCCCACGAGAGTTCTCCGGCGCCATTTTACGCCAATAGTTGACGTGCCACTTTTTCACGTGTATATAAGACTAGCAAACGTGCCCGTGCGTTGCAACGGGAAAAAAAAGTTATGTCACAAAGGCACATAAGTTTAATCGAGACCAAATAATATCACAATATATCTCTTTCTAACGTGAATGAGGGTCGCTCCGCGTGCATAAAAAAATAAATATAATTGGACCATTTGATTTTAGGACGGATTCTTCCTTCCAAAATTATTTTTTGGATATCTTTTGACGTTATCAAGTTTGAGTTCAAAGTTTGCATAAGAATTTTCTAGCAGCCGACCGGTACACGGTCACTATAAATCACAGAGTACTCAGAATTTTTTTTCATACCGATATCCCAAAAAAAAATCGTTGAATATGGTGCAAACTGTAGCAAATGTCAAATTATATATTCCGCTATCGTATTTCTTCTCTCGTTTATAATTGACTTCTCTAGTGCTCCGGTGTGCATTCAACAAAATAAAACATATCTAAACAACAAGAGAAAAACTTAATAAGACATGTACTATTGTGCACGTTATAGCTTAAACTAATTTTAGATTAATCCAGGAGTATAATAAGCAATAATCTAACTTTAGATTTTTCTAGGACGAACCCGTCGTAGTATTAGTCTAATTTTGGATGTCCAGAAAAGACTATAGAACGCCAATTTGAACAGAATAAGTTGCCTCAAAATCCTCTGAAATATCAAGGTACCGGAACAGGTTGTGTTTTCAGGATTCAGAGTTTTAGGTCATTATGCGATGCAAGCAAAGCAATCTCAGTTCACATGGAAGCTAAGCACCAGCGAGTGCTCAGTCAAGCACCCTGACACGACCAGCGGCATGTGGACGATCGACGTCCTCCCGGGCATTAGAAGCGCCGAGTCCTGCACGTCTTTTCTGTTCGTTCGGGATGAGCACTATGATACCGCTGTCTCCGCTGGCTGATGGTCTGCTCCATCGGACATGTCCTTCAACCTGGACGCACCCACGCCAATGAATAGCGGCGCTGGAGACGAACGGCACCCCGGCTTCCCCGCGATGGCGTGGGCGAGCAGCGTACCCAGGCGGGCCGAGGATCACTTAAGCCCTGAGCGAGAGTTAACTTGTTCTTGAGGAAATCGACCTCTTCCAGCTCGAGCTTGGCCTGGTCAGTGCCAACGACGTCCTACAAGGTGGTCACCTCCTGGAACTTGCTCTTGCAGCATTCGAAGTCAATGGCCCGTCGAGCCTGTCGTCCTTGGAGAAGCGCACAAGTTCACCTTGCCGCTCGTAAAGGCGCTTGAAAAATCGGTGTGGCGCCACTGGCTGCCATCGAGGATGTCGACGGACGTGGAGGAGGTCTTGGGTGCGGTGAGCTGGGTGTCGGCGCAGGGCTAAGCGGTGGACAGCGGCACCTCGGCTTGGAGCTATGGGGCCAGGCCTCGCCATTGACTTAGTAGAGGCTGAACGGCTGATTTCTCTTGGCCACTCTGGCTGTTTTTTTTTTCTCCGCCTATTACTCTCTGCTTCTCGCCGCAGTATCGGGGATCTGCCGCGAGAGCCAGCAATTCTACCGCCGCCGCCTAGTACTCTGCTTCTCGCCGCGTTCTCGTGGGGACTTCCGGTTGAAAACATCCATTGTCGCCTCTATCGTTGCCCGTTTCTACGCTTGCCGCCGCGCCGAGAGTAGTCTCGGCCTCAAGACCTAATCAATCGAGCGCGATGCGACGAGCTGATGAGGAACGCGTGACACATATATAGAAACATAATTTAGGTCTCATCTGTTTTGATTCCGATGGGACTCTCCTATATATAGCAAGCGAGCAAAGGGTTGAGAAGGATACGTACTCTGCTATGACTAAAATCTACGTATAGGAAACAAACTTACCAAACCAAGCGAAGGAGAAGAAAATCGTGATGGACAACGCAAGGAAGGAAAAAAAAACCGAATCGGTATGCAACTTACCGGTGGCAGTGGTGGGTAAATTTTTTAAAATTTAGGGGTACTTTTAATGACCTACCAAACCAAACGAAGGAAGCCTTAACGCCTTTATTATTAGGTATAGAAGAAAAACGGTGTATTGGCCATAATAACTCTAATGCCACTTTTTTTGCACGCAAATAGCCAAGGGTCAACTTGCCCCTATTTAGAACATCTCCACTCTCAAAAACAAGACCTAACAGGACTAGCCCATGGTGATATATTTTTCATAGAAAGAGCCACCTTTTTGAGAATTCCCGAAAGTCCGCTCCCGATGGGAGTTGAACCCAGGTCGTTGGGCACGCCACTGCGCCCCCAACCACTGGGCTAATGCCCTGTTCTCAGAACATCTCCACTCTCGTCCCCTAGTTATTTTCCGGATCGACGCTTTAGGGGGCGCTCTGAAGGCTATCCGAACGAGACGTTGTTTATGGGGTGCCTCTCCCCACTCACGCCCCTGATAGGATTGTGTTTTTTTTTACTAGTACATGTTTTTGCGACATTTCCACAGACAACGTGTGGGCGTTACTGAGTTGCATGTACGAGAATTTAAAATTTTCGCAATGCATGTTATGCGACTACCAAGATCTTACTATGAAAATACAAGTGTATATAAATTTCAAGATCCACTAGTGGAAAACCAGCATATAGCCCCGGTTGGTGCGGGCCTTTCACACCGTCCGGCAAACCGGGGCGGCTAAACCGCGGCTAAAGGACCCCTTTAGCCCCGGTTGCATTATTAACCGGGGCTAATGGGTGTACCACGTGGGCGCTGCTCAGCGAGCGGGCCGGCCACCCTTTAGTCCCGGTCCATAATACGAACCGGGGCTAAAGGTTCGCACATGTAGCAGCCGCGCGGCAGCTGTTTTGGATTGTTTTCCTGCCGAACAGCGTTTTGGATTGTTTTTTCGGCCGCGGTAGGATGATATATATATATACTATTAGTTCCACAGTGACAACATATATACAGACCATTACATGAAACAAATTGAGATCCACTTATACAGTAAGACTATCTAAATGGATGGAGATCATTGTCGGTAATGGAATGCTCCCTTTGGATTAATGACGTCCTTAACCAAAAATCCCGCCAACTCCTCTTGAATTGATTCTAGGCGGCCGTGCGGTAGGAGCTCTCTCTGAATCGTTAAATTCTTTATACTCGTCCTCCACTCATTCACGATGATCCTCATGTTCTCCATGACATAGAATCCACATAAGTTTGTTCCCGCTGGCTGCTGAGGGCACTTTACTAGAAATAGAATTCAATCAAATAATGCTCAAACAATGAAAGAGATACTTGAATCTAGCAAGTGCTACTTACATCGATTGTATGAACTAGCATATTAGTTTGCGAAAGACCGGCTTGGTGCTTCTTGAACCGCTTGCAAGCCCTGCCCGACAAAGAACGAAGGAATAAAGGGGGTCATCGTATAATAATGATTGAACAAAAGGGGACGATATAGTGCTACAATGATTGAACTTATTTGTTGAGCACTGAAATCACGGAAACGTACTCCTCTTGTGTTTTATTCATAGAGTCCCAACTACTCCGGTGTCAACGTGAATGTTGAGAAGAATCAAATACAAACTACACACGTTTATATACACAGTCAGACATAACTCATCAATTAGACTTAACATGGAGTTAGAAAAATAGAAATGTGCAAGAATATGCAGAAGAAAGTAACACTCACCCGTGTCTATAAGGAAATAGTATTTCACTACAGTAAAATTGTTTCTCCAAAAACAGATGAATGTTATTCTCCGTTTCACTGGGGTATTGCTTTAGCATTACATCATTGGCGACATATGGGTCAATGAATCCAATGCCACCGCTTTCTTGACCTTCCCGAACCTTCAATCTGCATAGGCTTAAATGATAAAAATAAGAGAATTCTGGTTTATAACAAAATTGAAGAGAGCCAATGTGCAGTTATCTGCCTGCAAGAAACTAAGTGTGAAAGTTTTGATCACAGTTTTATTAGATCCTTTTGTCCAAAAAGGTTTGACAAATTTGTCTTCTCTCCTTCTGTGGGAGCTTCTGGTGGAATTATTATTCTATGGAATAGTTCCATTTTTGATGGAGAATTGATTGATTGTTTCAAGTCTGCCATTCAGATTAATTTTACCTCAAAACATAATCTCTCTGCATGGACTTTGGTTACTGTTTATGGTCCCTGTAGTGGCCCTGACAGGGACTTCTTTGTTCATTGGCTTTTTGATTTATCAATTCCTACTTATGAAAATTGGTTGATAGTGGGAGATTTTAATTTTATTAGATCAGTGGAGAACAGGAACAAACCTGGAGCTGATATGAATGATATATTCATTTTCAATGAAATTATTAGTCATCTAGGCCTGATTGAATTGCCTTTAAAAGGTAGATCCTTTACTTGGTCTAATATGCAAGATCAACCTTTGCTTGAGCAACTTGATTGGTTCTTTACTAGCACTTGGTGGACTTTGAACTTTCCTAACACTTTGGTTATGCCCTTGGCTAAGTCAACATCTGATCATGTGCCATGTGTTATTTCCATATCCACCAACATTCCTAAAGCTCAGATTTTTCGATTTGAAAATCACTGGATACATCAACCTGGTTTTATGGATCTTATTGCTAGAGTCTGGAAGTGGCCTGTTAGGAAGAATAACATAGCGGCCACTATTACTGCTAAATTAAAAAACATCAGACATGAGCTCAAGAGATGGGGTAGAAATCTTTCAAGCTTGAAGCTATTAATTGCTAAATGCAATAAGGTGATTTTAATCTTGGATACTCTGGAGGAGGAGAGAAACCTCAGTAGACCTGAATTCAATTTCAGAAACATTGTTAAAGCTCACTTGCAAAAGTTGCTGTTATCTCAGTCTGCATATTGGAAGAATAGATGCACCATCCGTTGGGTGCAACTTGGTGGTGAAAATACTAAATTTTTCCATGCTAAAGCTACAGAGCGTTATAGATTTAACACTATAGCTGAAATTAAAAACGAGGAAGGTGTATCTTTAATAGATCATCATCACAAGGCAGCTGCTTTTTGGACTTGTTTCAAGAACAGAATGGGAGTCTCCTCTGTCACATCACAACTTTTAGATCTCTCCAATATCCTACACCCAACTGTTAGTTTACAATGCTTGGTTGAGCCTTTTACTACAGAAGAGATTACTTCAGTTATGAAATCCCTTAAGACTGATAGAGCACCAGGCCCTGATGGTTTCAATGGACTCTTTGTTAAAAAATGCTGGGAGGTGTTAAAGGAAGATTTCACAAAGCTCTGCCATGATTTCCATTCAGGGAATTTATCTTTACAAAGTATTAATGACTCATATATCACTCTTATCCCAAAATCAAACTCTCCTGAAACTGTCAATGATTTCAGACCTATCTCCTTGACTAATACTTGTCTCAAATTTGTCACCAAGCTTATTGCTAATAGGTTGCAAAATGTGATTTGTGATACAATTCATGATAACCAATATGGTTTTATTAAGGGAAGAACCATCCAGGATTGCCTTGCTTGGTCTTTTGAGTTTCTGCATCAGTGTCAACAGTCCAAAAGAAAAATTGTGGTTCTCAAGATTGACTTTGAAAAAGCCTTTGACACTTTGGACCATGATGCCATTATACAAGTCCTAAAATTTAAGGGGTTTCCAGATTTATTCCTCAATTGGGTAAGAGAAATTTTAGCATCAGGTTTTTCTTCTGTTCTACTCAATGGAATACCTGGGAAGAAATTTCATTGCAAAAGAGGAGTTAGACAGGGAGATCCTTTGTCTCCACTTCTTTTTGTTGAAGGAGCTGATTTATTACAGAGTTTAGTAAACAAAGCGTACTCTGATGGTCTACTTTCCTCTCCTATCCCAGTCCGTAAAGATTTTCCTATAATTCAGTATGCTGATGATACTATTGTGGTGCTTCCAGCATGTGCCAAAGACCTGGATGTTTTCAAGGATATTCTCAACACCTATGCTGCTTTTACAGGCCTGAAAATCAATTTTCATAAATCATCTATAATTCCTATCAACTTAACTGATGAGGAAGCTAATGCTCTGGCTGAACTTTTCCAATGCAAAACTGGGTCTATGCCTTTCACTTACCTAGGCTTGCCTATGGGTACCACTAAACCCTCTATCAAGGATTTCTCTCCTTTGATTGATAGAGTTGAAAGGAGACTTTCTGCCACCTCCTCTTTTTTGTCATATGGAGATAGACTGGTGCTAGTGAATTCTGTGTTATCATCCTTGCCAACCTATTATATGCTTTCTCTTGTTATTCCTACTGGTGTCATTGAGGTTATTGACAGAGCAAGAAGGCATTGCTTGTGGAGTAAAAGAGGAAAGGAAAAAGCTCAATCACTTGCAGCTTGGCATATGGTGTGCAAACCTAAGAAAAAGGGAGGGCTGGGAGTAATTAACTTGAAAATCCAGAACTCTGCCCTTTTATTAAAACATCTTGATAAACTTTATAATCAGGAAGCCTTGCCTTGGGTGCAACTTGTTACTGATGCTTACTATTATAAGGCTGTTCCTCATGCTGTGGTTGAGTCTGGTTCTTTCTGGTGGAAAAATATATTGGCATTATCTGGGAGTTACAGGAACTACACTACATGCTGTGTGGGCAATGGTTTCACAATATTGTTTTGGGAAGACAAATGGCAGCCTCAACCTCTTAAGATAACCTTCCCAAGACTTTTTTCTTTTGCCAAAGACAAATTTCAGTCTGTAAATGATTTCCTGCTTGGCACAGATTGTCTCCAGAACTTTGCTTTACCCCTGTCAGTTCAAGCAAATGAAGAGCTTAGGTTATTGAAAGGCATGATTGGTCATTTTACATTGCAACTTGGTATTACAGATCAATGGAAGAGCCCACATTCTAGTGGCAGATTACGTCCTAGCTCATTTTATAAACACCATTTTTCTGATGTCCCTGATGATCCAATTTCTTTTGCAATTTGGAGGAGCAAGTGTCAATCTAAG
The DNA here is from genome assembly GCA_028641055.1 of Alopecurus myosuroides. Lineage (NCBI taxonomy): Eukaryota > Viridiplantae > Streptophyta > Magnoliopsida > Poales > Poaceae > Alopecurus > Alopecurus myosuroides. Next base: position 309,824,936 of record CM054061.1, read on the forward strand.
CATAGATTTTTTGCTTGGCTTATCCTGCATGATAGAATTAATACCAGGGACATGTTAATTTGACGACATTGGACCATTACTTCATCATCTGATTGTGTCCTGTGCCCTGACCATGTTCTTGAGGATTGGAGACACTTATTTTTCAATTGTACATTCAGTACAAGGATTTGGAATTACTTGCAGATTCCTTGGATACCTGGCACACCATCTTATGCTATCATGTATGCCAGAAAGCATTTTGCTGGTTCTTGTTTTGTGGAGATTGTGATCCTGGCTTGCTGGTGCATCTGGAAGCAAAGGAATGGATGGATCTTCAAGAACATCAAGCCAACTTTCAGAGGTTGGAAGGCCCTGTTTACACAGGAAGTCACTCTGCTTAAGTACAGGGTGAAGAGTGCAGACTCTGTTTTTTTGACATCATGGATTAATTCACTCCCATAATTTTCTTGTACATATTGTACATTTGTAAATAACTTTTCTTATTTATTTAATAAATGGGGGGCTGTGGGGGTTTCCCCCACAGTAATGGTGTCAAAAAAAAAAAATATATCGTACAGTGAGGATAATAAGAAGCAATGATAGAACAAGATGAGGTAAAGACTTAATTACAAAAATAAAGTAATCACTTACAGACAATAGGTGTTGATGATCGATTTATCGAGGCCATCAGGATTATAGAGATCAAAAAGATCTTTCAAATAAATCGAGATCAAGTCATCGCGGAAAAAATGCTCCTCTCTAACTTTGATCATGAGTCTATCCAACCCTTGGTTTGAGTCTTTCATGTACCACTGATGCAGTTGATGCTTCTGTGTTGTTAAAGAACCGAGCATGTCAGGTCTGACGAGAGACTTTCCTGACTTATATTTTCATGTTGTATCAGCAACTTGGAAGCCCCCATCACGACCGCTTAGCAATTGCTCAACAGTGACACCACAAGATCTGGCAAACCTCCTAACTTCATCATATCAATTGGCTCTGAGGGTCTTTGTGCAACGGGTACCACCTTGAGCGGGAAGACCGACTGTTTTTTCTGCTCCCCGACCTGGGGAATTGTGCTTGCCTTCTTCTTGGCTTTGCAATGAATCTTAAATAAACCGCGTACATAGTCATCTTTTAGATTTAGCTGAACTTGGGATGGCATGATTAGCAGATCCTTAAAGTGTTTCCGTACTGCCGGATCTATTGGCTCCTTCGGCAGCGAGGCGGGTATCTTTCCCCAGATAGACATCTGATGTTTCGTGTCTCGCAACCTCCCACGCAGCGTTTTGCTTGTCAGTCATATCGTAAGGCAACACCTCTGGTGGCGGATTGGGTTTCTTCTTCTGAACAGCTCTCTTCTTTGGTGAAGACTTAGAGGCAGTGGTGGTACCACCCTTCCGCTTTCCCCCGCGGGACTTAGTGGGTGGCGGAATCGGCTTAGGCAACAAAGATTTAGGCGGACTCAAGCTGCTGAGGTCCATGGCGTCGAGGTGTGGAATCGTTGTAGGTGGTGGTGGATTGGCTCTCGAAGAAGGAGGTGGAGGTGGTGGTGGTGGTGAACTGCCTCTCGGAGAAGAAGGTGTTGTAGGAGACGGTGGCTTTGGAAACACTATGTTTTTCATTTTCCATACTATGAAGCTATTGGCAGCTTCTCCCAGTGTCTCTATCTCACCTACGGGGAAGTCAAGCCGCAATACCCTCCAAGCCTCCTGGACATCATCCACACCGACACGAGCATAGCCAGGTGGGATCGGCTGACCATGGTAGGTCGCTCCATCTACACAAGGTAAAGCATAGTCGTCCGCCACCTTCATGGATACGTTCGAAATTGACACATGGAGCTCACAATTTGTCTTCTCCTTGATTGCATCTACGGCCTCCATCGGCACAGAAGCATCATGTATCACACGTGTACTATCCATCACCGCTCGGTACCTCTATTGAAGCCACACTGCTCCGGCGTTGAGATGGGCCTCCAGCGAGTGTATTGTCTTGCTGCTGGGAGCGCACTCCTCTAAGCTCGTCAATCTTCTGCTGCACCTGCTGGTATTTGGCTTCGAGGTCCCCAAACCGGGCTGCGACCTCTGCCTCCTTCCTCTTATTTCCTCTCTCTCGGCTTCTATATGCATATTGGAATGCTGCCGCGGTAAACCCAGTCGACCACGGGTATGCCCCCAGCCTCGTGTCCAACCGGTATGTTCCGGATTACCGAGGGCCTTCATTAGCTCATCTTTCTCTCATTCCGGCATGAACTTTCCCTCTTTATCCTCTTTGAACACACTAACAAGTGCCGCAAAGGGGCACGCAATTTTTGCATTCACAATAAGATCCCCCTTTGCGTCAAACTTTGCCCATGCCCAAGTAACCCATTTCTTGACCTCATGGGAAAATCATGTGTAGCTAGAATGATCCCTTGAGCTTGCAAATCTGCCTCAGATTTATCGAACTTAGGAACTGAAACCCTGTAGCCACCTGGAGCCATAGTATGGTGATATTTCTTCTTTGCCGCATTTGCCTTATGCTTTGCCGACTTTTCGTTACCCTCTTCTGATTCCTTGTACGCCTTAAATGATGGCCAATGTTGCCTCTGCTTCTCTAGCGGCGCCTCGTATATTTGAGCTATTTCTTTAGTCTAATATTCTTTCCATAATCTTTTCTTCTAAGCATTGAAAGTCTCGGCCATCTTCTTAAGGGACCAGTGCTTGCCTTTCTTGAGCATTTCCTTTGCTTTCCCTTCATCACTCACTTGTGGTAGGGTGAAATGTGTCATGAGCTTGTCGAAAAGAGTATTCTTGGCCCTATCAGCGACAAAAGTACCTCCAGAACGATCTTCTATTTGTGCTGGCTCATTCCATTCTTGAACACTTATCGGGATGAGGTCCCTAACAATAACTCCACATTGATTTCTAAACTTAGTTGCAGTCTTTTTGGGCTCCGCAGGTTCGCCATTATTATGGGCTGACTCGATTATCAGAGGCTCTCCAGAGGCCATCCCTTTAGCCGGGCCTCGTTTCGACTTCTTGGTAGACGACATCGATGTAGAGGTATTCTTGGAAGCAGTAGGTTCCCTGTTCTTCACTAAGGCTTGTTCATCGCAATTATCGTTCTTGTTTCTGCTTCCATATCTGATTCTTGTAATTGTTATTCTTCCTCCATTCCCTGACCTGACTTGTTTAGGTACTGAGAGCCGTCATGTTGATCTCCACCGTCATCATGATCTCTGCCGTCATTGGGTCCACCGGGGAGTGTACTATCTTTTATTATCGCGAACATGTCTTCTTCACCCTCTCTGCCGTCCATACCACAATAATACAAATGAAAGAATTTTTTTTCAATAATGTGAAAAACACTAATTCATATCTCTATTTCAACAAGTCAAAGTAGCGGAATAGTAATTTAAAGTATCACTAATACAAATGAAAGAAAATTATTTCAATAATTTGAAAAACACTAAGTCATATCTCTATTTCGACAAGTCAAAGTAGAGGAATTCTAATTTAAAGTATCAATAATACAAATGAAATAAAATTATTTCAATAATGTGAAAAACACTAAGTCATATATCTATTCAACAAGTCAAAGTATCACGAATAACAATTCAGTTACATATAGCTTGGGTCTATTTTTATTTAACTTTAATATATCGAACTAACTTCGACCGGGTCCTAAGCCGCGGGGTGCTGAGTCACGGGTGTTGCGCTTCCACAGATACGAAACCCTAACAGGGTCATAGATCACATGGTAGGTTTCCTCCGTATAATCGTCCATGTTTTGTTCTAATCCCTATGCAGCAAGTACACATAGCGAGGGACGTGCTCGTCCTCCTCCCTGATACGCTGACATACCACCTCCTCGAGGGCCGGCTCTCTCTGCACCGACCGTGGCCCACACGATTGCCAGAAAAGAAGATCCGGGTCGACCACGTCACCCGTATTTCTCACCAAGCTGCGTGTCCCGGCAGTAAGAACTTCCAACACTACTAGGAAAACGGCTATAGGAGGAATCATAGATGTGGCGCACCACCTGTTCGGTGCGTCACGCCTAATTAGCCGTGGCGCACCACACACTAGTGGGCCTTGGTGCGTCACGCCTAAGGGCATAGCCGTGATGCACCATCCACAGCGTGCGCCACGGCTATATATGGGGTGTTGGGTGGCCAGGGGCTGGGTGAGCTGACATAGCCTGGCGCACAAAATAGGTGGCGTGCCATGGGGATTCCATAATTTTTTCACTCCACACACCCCCCCCCGGTGGACCGCCTTTTCAATTTTATAAAACGAAAATGAAAATGGTAGAAACTTCAAAAAAATAAATTCCTTTGAGATATGGTTAGGTATTAAGATCTTGTTACTAGTTTTGACTTTCTGAGCAAAAGTTCGTTAAAAATCGTAAAACGGTCATAAATTTTACATACGATGTCATAATTTAAAGTTTAATATACCAATGGAAACTAGAGAAAAAAGAACTCACCCTCACTGGCCTTCGGCCTGTGAGTTTTTTTTTATATTCTCCAAATTCCAAAAGGAAAAAAAGATATTTCAAACAGATGCTTTTTTCCTACAAACAAAAGTAAAAAAAAAAGGATAGGCGTGGCGCACCACATGTTTGGTGCGCCACGGCTAAGTCTGGACGCAATTTTTGAATTTCTGACCCGGGAGAGGCCCCCACCTATATATATACTCCCCTTCCTCCTCCTTCCTCTAATCTTCTCCATTCTTTCTCTTCCTTCTTCTTCCTCCACTCTCCATTCTCCCTTTCCTTATTTCTCCTTATTTCTCCTTTTTCTTCTCCTTCTCCCTCTCTCATCTCCCTTCCTCCTCCGGCCACCCCCACCTCACATCCACTCTGGCGACAACCTCCTCGTGTCCACACCGTCGACCACCTTCTCTCTGGCCAACACCACTACTACAGCCCACCTCCTCTCCACGGGCACCACCACTTCTCCGGCGACCACCTCCTCTCCACGGCCACCACCACTAGAAACTTGAAATTTGAAATTTTTGGACGGCCAGATCCAGATCTGGACCTGTCCCTCCTTTTTCTTTTGAAATTTCAATATCGATAGCCGTGACGCACCGAACAAGTGGTGCGCCACGGGTAAACGAGATAGCCGTGACACACCAAAATATGGTGCGCCAGGGCAAATTTTTGATAGGCGCGGCGTGACAGCGGTGGCGCACCATGGTGCGCCACGCATAAAGATATTTGGTGCGCCACGCATTAGCTTTTCTGTAGTAGTGCAAGTGCCAGCCCGACGGGGCCCAGTCCCGGGACATCGCTCGTCGGGTCTAACAGGGACATCGTCGCCAAAAAAAAAACTAAAAACACATGATATTGGACATAGCATGGTTAGTTTGGTTTAGGGACTTAGCAACTATTCTAAATTGGTCAAATTTTCTATTTTAACAAGTCTTATCTATAATAAAAATTCTATATCTATAATAACTTTCTAAAACAAGTTATAATCACTATATCTAATTCTAAATTTCTATAACAAGTTATAATCACTATATCTAATTCTAAATTCTATAAAAAATTATATCTATAACAAGTTATAATTACTATATCTAATTCTAAATTTCTATACTAAAATTATATAATCACTATATCTATTTCGAAATTTCTATATCTAATATAAAAAATTCTATACTAAAAATTTACTAAGTATCTATTTCTAAAAATTCACTAAGTTTCTATTTCTAAAAATTCTATACTAAAAATTATAGTCACTATAATCACTATGTCTAATTTTGAATTTATATTTCTAAAAGTTCACTATTTATAAATCTATTTATAAACTATAACTAAATCTATTTATAAACTATAACTAAATCTATTTCTAAACTATAACTAATTAAATCTATTATAGAGAAATTAATTAATACAAAGCTTGAAAAAAAATTAGTTAGTACAAAATAACAAGAAAAAAAAAGAAAAAAACAGAGAAATCTCTCTCTTACTAAAAATACCACACTTACTATTTTCTACACACTAAAAAGTTATATGTTCCTAATAATAATTAAAAAATCCTCACCTTTGCTCCTCCGGTGGAGGAGCACGGACTCCGGCGGTGGTGGGGGTGGAGGAGGAGGGTGGCAGGGAGGGGCTCCGGCGCGCGGTTGGGCCGGAGGAGGAGGGAGGCGGCCGAAGGGCGTGCGCGCGGGGCTGGAGGAGGACGACACGCGGGGAGGGGCTGCGCGAGAAGGAGGAGGACGGCGGCGGCGGCTTGCCGGGAAATTTCAGCAGCCTGGCGGCTTAGGGAAGGCTCGGCCTCTCGGTCTTCGTCGCATCATCGAAATGGCTAATTCCCCGGATGGAGACACGGACTGGGGCTAAATACTTCCCCACCCTTTAGCCCTGGTTGGTGGCTCGAACCAGGGCTAAAGGGTCTTTAGCCCCGGGCCTAGCCACCAACTGGGGCTAAAGAGGGGGAGGGATCCGGCCGCCCGAATTCGCTCGCGAGCTGCCACCCTTTAGCCTCGCTCCGAGCCAGCAACCGGGACTAAAGCCCCTTTTCGATTTTTTTCTCCCCCCATTTTTCAAACTTTTCAAACATTTCAAATATCTAACTTTTGCATTGCTTCGAATTTGGAAAAACTTTCAACATGAAAAGTGTTTCAAATTGCATAAATAATTCAAATATATTTTTTAATTTTCATATATTTGAATTGAATTTGTTTGCATTGTTTCTAATTTGACATAACTTTCAATATGAAAAGTATTTGAAATTACATAAATAGTCCAAATACATTTTCTGTTTTCAAAAATAATTATTCTAACTATTCAAACTAGCAACAATTTTTGAATTTTCACATATTTGAATTGCCTTTTTTGCAGTGTTTTTAATTTGACAAAACTTTCAATATGAAAAGTATCTGTAATTGTATAACTAATCCAAATACATTTTCTGTTTTCAAAAATAATTATTCTAACTATTCAAACTAGTAATAATTGTATCACACCCCTGATGCAACGGCTCACATCGCTCGAAAGAAACACACTCATGATCCAACGGCTCACATGCGCTCGAAAGAAACACACCCCTGATCGAACGACTCATAAGAGCTCGAAAGAAACATACCCCTGATCCAATGACTCACAAGCGCTCGAAAGAAACACATGATCCGTGTGATCCTTCCTGATTGGTGGGATTCAAACGCTCGAGAACCCCTCTCCGACAAACATTTTATGTCGGAGATAGAACAAAAAAACCGATTTCGCCAGCATACAACCCGACAATGGCTCGTGAGTGCATGCATATCAAATGCACCGTTGGATGTATGCTGGCGAGTCTGAATGATTTGTATTCGGTCAATGAAATGACCGACGTATGCAGGGAATCCGATTGGTGGGCTATATATAGGGTTGCGTTGCTCACAAAGTGATTGTGCTAGTTTCGATCCAACGGCTCACAAGCGGTCGAAAGAAACACACCCCTGATCCAACGGCTGATAAGTGCTTGAAAGAAACACACCCCTGATCCAATGGCTCACAAGAGATCGAAAGAAACACACCCCTGATCCAACGAATCACAAGGGCTCAAAAGAAACACACGATCTGTGTGATTCTTCCTGATTGGTGGGACTCAAACGCTCAAGAACCCCTCTCCGATAAAACCCTATCTATTTAGTCCCGGTTGGTAAAACAGGCCGGGACTAATGGTCTATTTTTCCCCGCCTTATTTCTTCTCGCGCCACTATGTTCCCGCCTAACTATTTAGTCCTGGTTGGTAAAACAAGTCGGCACTAAAGGGTATGTTTCTTCCCGCGCCACCGTGTTCCCGCCAATTATTTCTTTCCGTCTCCGTCTTCCCGCCATTTCTCACCATTCGAGGTTCTAGCCCCGAGCGCATTCCGGTGATAGTGACGACGAGGCGGCGACTACGACGACTACGATGACAAGTATTATAGGCCCAGGCAGGAGTATGACTAAACCAGACATCCACTCCTGTCATTCAGTACTCCTGGTCTAGCCACCTGCACCCCGCTATTAAATTTTTATGAGTACTGTTCGTGAGTATGACTAATGTAATATTGTTATGAGTATTGTTCGTGATGTGTAATACATTTTCTGTTTTCAATAATAATTATTACATGACCAATGAAGGTTTAATACATTATTACACAGTAGACGCATAATATTACATGAACCATGAAGGTTTAATACATTACGTTTCCAACTAGTGCCGCCATTATTTTATTTTCTGCCGTGGCCAAGGAGCATCTTCACTATTTAACGGGATGCTTGGGTCAGTTTTCACTTTGAAGGGTAGAATTTCATCAAAGTTATTAGAATCTTCTGACATATCTGTCTTGTCCTCCACTCCCACGGTGTTTCTTTTCCCTGAAACAACTATGTGGCGCTTCGGCTTACCGCATGATGTATTCTGTAACATCCCAAGTATGAAAAATAAGCCTTTAGAATGTTTGCTCTCTGTTATCTTATGTTTTGCATCATGGCATCATGTTGATTGCATTTGTTTTGTTTGTTTTCCATTTGTTATTCTCTGTTTTGCTTTGTTTTCCATCTGTTTTCATTTGTTTTCCTTTGTTTTCTATTTGAATTTCAAACCAAAATTCAAACCTTTTGTTTCATCCTTGTGATGTTACAATTTCCAAAATGATATTTCAAATCAAAACAACCAATTGTTTCCATTAAAGTGTGATTTCAAAACTGTTGTTTTGTTTCTAACAAAAATTCATCTAATACCAAAAACATTTGAAATTCCAAACCAATTTCCAAATGCCTTGTTCATACTTGTTATGTTACACTTTCCAAATAAAAGTTTCAATTAAAACAACTAGTTGTTTCTATTTAAATAGAACCATTAACTTGTTATTTCTATTTAATAACTCATTTGAATCAATTCACATTCAAATTCAAATCACATTGTCCAAAACAGCAACCATGTTGATCTTATAAAAATTGCAACACAATTATTAATCATATGCTTCCAATCAAAATTATTTGATCACCCCATTTAAAATTGGTTTGCAATAATCAGTTAATCTCAAAATCATTTAAATTGGAATCAAATTTCAAACAACACCCAATTGGAAAATTATGAAAATTACCAAACAATTCTTTCACTTGTTTCCAATTAGAATTGAATTTAAAAAACTTAATTGCTTAAGTTAAGTTAACCAATTAATATCAAATTTCCTTCAAATTTCAAATAACTTGCAAGCAACACTTAATTTCTAATCTTTTGGTAAAACAAAACTTGCAAGTTGCCGCTGCTACTTAACATAAACATTATAAAATTTTGCCCTAAAAATTTCTAACCCTAAACCCTCTCTTTTTCTTCTTTTTCCAAGTCAGCAAAAAAAAAAGAAACAAAGAAAAATAATAAGCCTAACAGCTAACAAGAGGGAGAGAGAGAGAGGCCCAACTCTCCCCCCAAGCCCACTTTCCCTTCTGGCCCGTACCCCCCCTCGTTTGTCTTCTTCCTCCTGTACGACCAATTCCCCACCGTATGATCATCGCCTCACCTCTCCGATGGCCTGCCGTACCTAGCTCCTCCCCCCTTAAAGCACCAACCTCATCCTCCTCTCGCTAGCCCTAAGCCCTCTCCCTCACCAGCCGCCGCCATCTTCCCTTTCCTTCCACCTCTTCCCTCTGCTCTCCCTCTGAACCCTTACAGTTACTGAACCTGAACCTCAACCGAGCTCCCTAGTTCCTCCGGCGATCGCCGCCGCCAGCAACATCCTCCGGCCGTTTTGGGCGTGGGAATGGAACCCTTGGGGTTCCCTCTCGCTCCTCCACCCCTCGGTTGCCCCCGAGGAGCCTCGAGCCGCCGCCGCCATCGAGGTCATCGCCGGCCCGCCTCCCTGCTGCTGCCCTGCACCCATCCGCCCCTTCCTGTCGAGCGCCCAGGGTGAGCCCCCTCGACCCCATCTCCCTTCCTCCCTCTCCCTCCGATCGCAGCACCGCACCCCCACACCGCTCCTCCGCCCGCGCGGCGCCCCGCAGGAACACCACGGCGAGCCGCCCCGTCGCTGGCCATTATCTGTCGAGGTGCAGGAACTGTCATGTTCAGTTAATTTCAGAAAAACAGCGCGCAACCACAGCACTTACCCCCCCGAGATCCCCTATCTATCAACACACAGCAGCTAGCCCACTGGTTCCTGTCTGTTGCACGCAGCAGGAGGTGAGGGGATCGAATCCCCACTCCCTCAATTAACCAAATCTTTTTTTCCATTGTTTTGGTCACAGCAATTTCACAGAATCACAACTAGGCCCCTGTTAATTAATTCTAGCCCCTGAAAAATATTTTCCAAGTCCCTAGCAGCTAAAAAATGGCAGATTTGCACCAAATCTTGTAAATTGCATATTTAATTCATCTAAACTCCAATTTTAACTTTTTAAATATGTTTTCTGTCCCAAATTAAATGCTCTATCCAAATATAAAATTTGTTTACTGTTTTGAATATTTTAAATTGGTGAAATATTTAAAATCTTGTTTAATTCACTTAATTTTGCAAAATTCATAACTTGGGCATAAAAATTCCAAATTCCACAAACTAAATATGTTTTCCAATCAACTTTTCATGTACTTTACAAATATAAATTTTGTTTGCTGTTTTGAATATTGCTGAAAACAACTGTTTCTTATTTTTGCATTTAAAATTGCCAAAATAATAACTTGCTCATTTTAAATCCAATTTCCACCAATGAAATATGTTTTCCATGCAAAATTAAACCACCTTTTCAAATATAAAATTTGTTTCATGTTTTGAATAATTAAAATTGGTTAAATGATCTAAACCTTGTTTAAATCATTTAATATTGTTAAATTCATAACTTGGTCAAATTAATTTCTTTTGGGACATATAAATATGTTTTCAAACCATAAAAGTATAACCTTTTCAAATATGAACTTCATCTAATGTTTTGAACAACTAAAAATTCAAATAAGTTCATGTTTGAATTAAATTCATTTAATTCTTGCTTAAACTTGTTTAATTCATAAATAATTTATTGGAAATCCTTTTTCAACAAGTGAAACATGCAATCCACCGAACATTGTGTGTTCTTTTCAAATATAACTTTTGTTATCTGTTTTGAACAATTTAACATGATGAAAACAACAAATGCTTGAGTGACACCTTTAAGTAACCAAAATTCCATAACTTAATAAATGAATTTCTAAACTTGTTAAGCCTTATTTCCATTTGGTTCTATTGTTGTTATTTTGCTGTTTTCCTCATCCATGCATCATGCTAATCCACTTTCATATGATGATTAGTTGTAAAACAATTAATTCAACCATAATTCATGGGCTTTCCATATGCAATCCAAAATTGCATGTGGATCCATTTAATCATGTTGCTATCTTGTCAACTAGTTTATTTCTATGCATCAATTAAATGGTCATGCATCATCCCATGTTTGTGCACTATGCCATGTTATTGATTGTTTATCTTTCTGCATTGTTTGTTTGCTTCTTCTCGGATACACGACGACGTTGAGACCGACGATACTTACGACACCCCTTCTAAGGAGTTAGCTCAGTACCAGGCTACTGGGTTTGCAGGCAAGTTATCACTCACATGAACCATTGTGTTCCTTTCAACATTGGTTACCGATACTTTCCGTTGTCTATTTCTGCTAGCCTTAGTAGTAGTTGTTTCTGTTACGAACCTATCACATGAATCTCTTAACCCTGATATTGCCTCACCTCCACTCCTATAACCCCGTTGTTTGAGCCCGTGTCTTACTAGCATGCTTAGGTTGTTTTGCTCGAGTCTGTTACCCGTTACTTCCTGTTACCATTTCTATTACGTTCTGGGGGCTCGATGTTTAATCAATCAATCATGCTAATGTTATTGTTAAATAATAATTTGATGATAAGGCACCGGCAGGAGGCCCTGCGTGGTTTTGAGGCCTGCTAGTGTAGACCCTAATAGGAAAAGGGTCTTGTCTACTGATCCACGATGAGCGCACTAACCGCATGTGGGAAGCGAGTATGGGCGCCCCCCTCAATTTGATTCGATTCGCATCTCGTCCAAATCGCCTCATTTAGTTCGTGTTTTCCATTTGCCGCATGCATGTTTTTGCGAGCCCAGGCCAGGGTGGAACTTTTGTAGTCGGCATATAGGGGGACACGTTCTTAGAGTGCTATGAGGGTCCCTTTTCTTCGGGGCTCGATTAGCCGTGCGCCCAAGGTGCTTTGGGCTTGATGCGGAGAAGAGTTGAGTTGTGTTGAGTGCCCCGCTTGGTGGAAGGGCCTTTCCATCTGGCAGGTTATTCATACGTGTACGGCCAAATTGGTGCACCCCTGCAGGGATAAATCTTCTCGAGAAGCCGTGTTTTCCGCGGTTATGGATTACTTGGTGAAAGTACTGGCTAACAAGTACTCAGGACAACTTAAACCTAATGATTCACAATCTCACACCAAATGATTAACAACTTGACTAGTAATAAGATTATTGACACAATAACTTGATTCATCCTTAATCCAACTGTGTGAGTTATCCTCGGATTGCTTCTTTGGATAAGGGGCGAGATCCAGGATGGGTTTGTTTGGGAGTTAGCTATAGTTGGTTACGATACACGATCTTATCTCCTTTCTGTTAGCCGGAAGTGGTAGTAACTCTGTAGTTGGTTAGAGCAGCCAGTTGCAGCATCTTTTATATCCCCTTTCCTCCGTTGAACCCAAAGCATCTGTGCTTGGTGTTGACGGGTTACACTTTGGTGAACTGTGAGTCTTGCTTGCCAGTACGTTTATGTACTGACCCCTTTGGGGCTGTGATTTCCGCAGACGACGTTTCCGAGGATCTACATGGTGGCTACTACGTGGAGTATGACGAGACTGCTGACGAGTAGATAGCGGACCCGGGCAGGATCCGAGACTTCGTGGATGGGCTCCGTCTGTTCGTTTCTGGCCTCTTAGGCCTATTTGGATCTTGTCTGTACTCAGACATTTTGGATGCTTCCGCTGTGATGTAATGATGTGTTGTTGGGACATGTGTCCTCTGAATGATTGTATTTGCTATCTCTGCTCTAATGAGAGCTATTTGCAACTTATTTCACTCTTTTGTGTCGTAGAGATCTGTTGTGATATCACTTGTTCCAATGCCGTTGACGTACCATGTGTGTATGTTTTGAAGTACGTCAATGGAAGTATCCTGATTTCTATGGGATAGTTTACGTCGACGCTGAACAGATAGGGGTTGGTTGTCACACATACGTGTGTTGGCCTACTCGTAAGAGGACGCGGGTGCCGGTAAGCCCCGTAATCCAATCTACTACTGTTCAACGGAACGACGAGTATCCTTTAGAAGTCCGGGTGCGACAAATGGTATCAGAGCCTGTCTGCCTGTAGGATCCCTTTTTACTGGTCGCAGTTGAGTCTAGAAACTATTTTGTAGCTATATAGGAAAAATGAAACGTGAGAGTAGGAATTCTGTTCTTTTTCTTCTTTCCCCACCCACCCTCCCTTTTCTGGTAAGGAAGTGCAACGTTGTTTTCCCTTCTCATCTAAACTTTCAAGTTAGGTTTTCACGAATCCTAGTTTCTCTAGGATGGTTATATCTACTAGACCATAGGAATGGAGGTGGTTGTGACATGATTTATCATGTTGCCTACTCATGATTGAGAACGGAGGCGTGTAAGCCCCGGAAGCAGATCCTCTATTCCTTAAGCAGTAGATATTGATCCTTTAGAAGCCCGGATGGGTTTTCCGTAGTACCTCAGGAGTTTTGTTCTCGTTTTCCCCGATGTTGATATCCTGTTCTTCTCAACATCCTTTTCGTCCGTTGAAATCTTGTTGTTGTTTTCCATTTCAGTTCTTCTACCGGCGTCTAATCAAAACTTCCCAAATATCAAGTCTATCTGGCCAGAAAGGTTGTTGTTGTTGTTGTTGATGATGATTCCAGGCTATGAGAGCTGGCATTCCTATCACCTGGGGTTGTTTCGAGGAAGCATTCCTGAATCACTACATTCTGCCTTTACTTGAAAATGTTCCGGTGGTTTCCAAATTCCCTGACATCTTTCTAGAAGAGTTGCCCGGATTACCTTTCGTTTTGAATTTCCAGAAAAACTATCCAAGGTGCACGATGAGTTTCACGTGTCACAGCTCAAGAGGATCTTCCCAAGAAGTTTCCGGACCTTTTCTTTTCTCAGTAGGAATCTTGGGGCGCGATTCCTTCAAGGGGGGCGTTTTGTAACATCCCAAGTATGAAAAATAAGCCTTTAGAATGTTTGCTCTCTGTTATTTTATGTTTTGCATCATGGCATCATGTTGATTGCATTTGTTTTGTTTGTTTTCCATTTGTTATTCTCTGTTTTGCTTTGTTTTCCAACTGTTTTCATTTGTTTTCCTTTGTTTTCTATTTGAATTTCAAACCAAAATTAAAACCTTTTGTTTCATCCTTGTGATGTTACAATTTCCAAAATGATATTTCAAATCAAAACAACCAATTGTTTCCATTAAAGTGTGATTTCAAAACTGTTGTTTTGTTTCTAACAAAAATTCATCTAATACCAAAAACATTTGAAATTCCAAACCAATTTCCAAATGCCTTGTTCATACTTGTTATGTTACACTTTCCAAATAAAAGTTTCAATTAAAATAACTAGTTGTTTCTATTTAAATAGAACCATTAACTTGTTATTTCTATTTAATAACTCATTTGAATCAATTCACATTCAAATTCAAATCACATTGTCCAAAACAGCAACCATGTTGATCTTATAAAAATTGCAACATAATTATTAATCATATGCTTCCAATCAAAATTATTTGATCACCCCATTTAAAATTGGTTTGCAATAATCAGTTAATCTCAAAATCATTTAAATTGGAATCAAATTTCAAACAACACCCAATTGGAAAATTATGAAAATTAACAAACAATTCTTTCACTTGTTTCCAATTAGAATTGAATTTAAAAAACTTAATTGCTTAAGTTAAGTTAACCAATTAATATCAAATTCCCTTCAAATTTCAAATAACTTGCAAGCAACACTTAATTTCTAATCTTTTGGTAAAACAAAACTTGCAAGTTGCTGCTGCTACTTAACATAAACATTATAAAATTTTGCCCTAAAATTTCTAACCCTAAACCCTCTTTTTTTCTTCTTTTTCCAAGTCAGCAAAAAAAAAGAAACAAAGAAAAATAATAAACCTAACAGCTAACAAGAGGGAGAGAGAGAGAGGCCCAACTCTCCCCCAAGCCCACTTTCCCTTCTGGCCCGTACCCCCCCTCGTTTGTTATCTTCCTCCTGTACAACCAATTCCCCACCGTATGATCATCGCCTCACCTCTCCAATGGCCTGTCGTACCTAGATCCTCCCCCCTTAAAGCACCAACCTCATCCTCCTCTCGCTAGCCCTAAGCCCTCTCCCTCACCAGCCGCCGCCATCTTCCCTCTGCTCTCCCTCTGAACCCTTACAGTTACTGAACCTGAACCTCAACCGAGCTCCCTAGTTCCTCCGGCGATCGCCGCCGCCAGCAACATCCTCCGGCCGTTTTGGGCGTGGGAATGGAACCCTGGGGGTTCCCTCTCGCTCCTCCACCCCTCGGTTGCCCCCGAGGAGCCTCGAGCCGCCGCCGCCATCGAGGTCATCGCCGGCCCGCCTCCCTCCTGCTGCCCTGCACCCATCCGCCCCTTCCTGTCGAGCGCCCAGGGTGAGCCCCCTCGACCCCATCTCCCTTCCTCCCTCTCCCTCCGATCGCAGCACCGCACCCCCACACCGCTCCTCCGCCCGCGCGGCGCCCCGCAGGAACACCACGGCGAGCCGCCCCGTCGCTGGCCATTGTTCTGTCGAGGTGCAGGAACTGTCACGTTCAGTTAATTTCAGAAAAACAGCGCGCAACCACAGCACTTACCCCCCCGAGATCCCCTATCTATCAACACACAGCAGCTAGCCCACTGGTTCCTGTCTGTTGCACGCAGCAGGAGGTGAGGGGATCGAATCCCCACTCCCTCAATTAACCAAATCTTTTTTTTCCATTGTTTTGGTCACAGCAATTTCACAGAATCACAGCTAGGCCCCTGTTAATTAATTCTAGCCCCTGAAAAATATTTTCCAAGTCCCTAGCAGCTAAAAAATGGCAGATTTGCACCAAATCTTGTAAATTGCATAATTAATTCATCTAAACTCCAATTTTAACTTTTTAAATATGTTTTCTGTCCCAAATTAAATGCTCTATCCAAATACAAAATTTGTTTACTGTTTTGAATATTTTAAATTGGTGAAATATTTAAAATCTTGTTTAATTCACTTAATTTTGCAAAATTCATAACTTGGGCATAAAAATTCCAAATTCCACAAACTAAATATGTTTTCCAATCAACTTTTCATGTAATTTACAAATATAAATTTTGTTTGCTGTTTTGAATAATTTAAATTGCTGAAAACAACTGTTTCTTATTTATTGCATTTAAAATTGCCAAAATAATAACTTGCTCATTTTAAATCCAATTTCCACAAATGAAATATGTTTTCCATGCAAAATTAAACCACCTTTTCAAATATAAAATTTGTTTCATGTTTTGAATAATTAAAATTGGTTAAATGATTTAAACCTTGTTTAAATCATTTAATATTGTTAAATTCATAACTTGGTCAAATTAATTTCTTTTGGGACATATAAAATATGTTTTCAAACCATAAAAGTATAAACTTTTGAAATATAAACTTCATCTAATGTTTTGAACAACTAAAAATTCAAATAAGTTCATGTTTGAATTAAATTCATTTAATTCTTGCTTAAACTTGTTTAATTCATAAATAATTTATTGGAAATCCTTTTTCAACAAGTGAAACATGCAATCCACCGAAAATTGTGTGTTCTTTTCAAATATATCTTTTGTTATCTGTTTTGAACAATTTAACATGATGAAAACAACAAATGCTTGAGTGACACCTTTAAGTAACCAAAATTCCGTAACTTAATAAATGAATTTCTAAACTTGTTAAGCCTTATTTCCATTTGGTTCTATTGTTGTTATTTTGCTGTTTTCCTCATCCATGCATCATGCTAATCCACTTTCATATGATGATTAGTTGTAAAACAATTAATTCAACCATAATTCATGGGCTTTCCATATGCAATCCAAAATTGCATGTGGATCCATTTAATCATGTTGCTATCTTGTCAACTAGTTTATTTCTATGCATCAATTAAATGGTCATGCATCATCCCATGTTTGTGCACTATGCCATGTTATTGATTGTTTATCTTTCTGCATTGTTTGTTTGCTTCTTCTCGGATACACGACGACGTTGAGACCGACGATACTTACGACACCCCTTCTAAGGAGTTAGCTCAGTACCAGGCTACTGGGTTTGCAGGCAAGTTATCACTCACATGAACCATTGTGTTCCTTTCAACATTGGTTACCGATACTTTCCGTTGTCTATTTCTGCTAGCCTTAGTAGTAGTTGTTTCTGTTACGAACCTATCACATGAATCCCTTAACCCTGATATTGGCTCACCTCCACTCCCATAACCTCGTTGTTTGAGCCCGTGTCTTACTAGCATGCTTAGGTTGTTTTGCTCGAGTCTGTTACCCGTTACTTCCTGTTACCATTTCTATTACGTTCTGGGGGCTCGATGTTTAATCAATCAATCATGCTAATGTTATTGTTAAATAATAATTTGATGATAAGGCACCGGCAGGAGGCCCTGCGTGGTTTTGATGCCTGCTAGTGTCGACCCTAATAGGAAAAGGGTCTTGTCTACTGATCCATGATGAGCGCACTAACCGCATGTGGGAAGCGATATGGGCGCCCCCCCTCAATTTGATTCGATTCGCATCTCGTCCAAATCGCCTCATTTAGTTCGTGTTTTCCATTTGCCGCATGCATGTTTTTGCGAGCCCAGGCCAGGGTGGAACTTTTGTAGTCGGCATATAGGGGGACACGTTCTTAGAGTGCTATGAGGGTCCCTTTTCTTCGGGGCTCGATTAGCCGTGCGCCCAAGGTGCTTTGGGCTTGATGCGGAGAAGAGTTGAGTTGTGTTGAGTGCCCCGCTTGGTGGAAGGGCCTTTCCATCTGGCGGGTTATTCATACGTGTACAGCCAAATTGGTGCACCCCTGCAGGGATAAATCTTCTCGAGAAGCCGTGTTTTCCGCGGTTATGGATTACTTGGTGAAAGTACTGGCTAACAAGTACTCAGGACAACTTAAACCTAATGATTCACAATCTCACACCCAATGATTAACAACTTGACTAGTAATAAGATTATTGACACAATAACTTGATTCATCCTTAATCCAACTGTGTGAGTTATCCTCGGATTGCTTCTTTGGATAAGGGGCGAGATCCAGGATGGGTTTGTTTGGGAGTTAGCTATAGTTGGTTACGATACACGATCTTATCTCCTTTCTGTTAGCCGGAAATGGTAGTAACTCTGTAGTTGGTTAGAGTAGCCGGTTGCAGCATCTTTTATATCCCCTTTCCTCCGTTGAACCCAAAGCATCTGTGCTTGGTGTTGACGGGTTACACTTTGGTGAACTGTGAGTCTTGCTTGCCAGTACGTTTATGTACTGACCCCTTTGGGGCTGTGGTTTCCGCAGACGACGTTTCCGAGGATCTACATGGTGGCTACTACGTGGAGTATGACGAGACTGCTGACGAGTAGATAGCGGACCCGGGCATCGTGGATGGGCTCCGTCTGTTCGTTTCCGGCCTCTTAGGCCTATTTGGATCTTGTCTGTACTCAGACATTTTGGATGCTTCCGCTGTGATGTAATGATGTGTTGTTGGGACATGTGTCCTCTGAATGATTGTATTTGCTATCTCTGCTCTAATGAGAGCTATTTGCAACTTATTTCACTCTTTTGTGTCGTAGAGATCTGTTGTGATATCACTTGTTCCAATGCCGTTGACGTACCATGTGTGTATGTTTTGAAGTACGTCAATGGAAGTATCCTGATTTCTATGGGATAGTTTACGTCGACGCTGAACAGATAGGGGTTGGTTGTCACACATACGTGTGTTGGCCTACTCGTAAGAGGACGCGGGTGCCGGTAAGCCCCGTAATCCAATCTACTACTGTTCAACGGAACGGCGAGTATCCTTTAGAAGTCCGGGTGCGACATATTCGTTTTCTTATCTTTTATTTTCTTCGGTTGAGTAGACATGTCCTTCACATAGAAAAACTGAGCCACATCTTTTGGCTAGGACGAATGGTTCTTCTCTGTACCCAAGATTATTGAGATCCACTGTTGTCATTCCGTACTGCTGGTCTACCTTTTCCCCTCCTCCTGTCATCTTGACCCACTGGCAGCAAAACATAGGGACCTTAAAATTAGGTCCATAGTCAAGTTCCCATATCTCCTCTATGTAACCATAATATGTCTCCTTTTGCCTATTGTATCCCGTTGCATCGAAACGGACACCACTGTTTTGGTTGGTGCTATTTTTATCTTGGGCGATCGTGTAAAATTTATTCCCATTTATCTCGTACCCTTGGAAAGTCAGTATAGTCGAAGATGGTGACATGACCAACAAGTACAGCTGATCTCCAATAGTGGTGTTATTCATGAGTTCTGTCTGCAACCAGCCGCTAAAGTCGTCATGTGTTCAAGATTAATCAAGGCGTCAGACTGCCTCGGGTTTTTGGACCGTATAATATCCTTGTGTTCCTCGTTATAAGGAGCCACCAAGGTGGACATTTGTAGAACTGTGTAGTGTACATTAGTGGAAGAATTCCCGTCCATACATATCATTGCTTTCCTTCCTAGCATGTCTTTTCTATTCATTATCCCCTCATGTCGCGATTCGGGAACACCAATCGACTTTAGGTCAGGAATAAAGTCAACACAGAACTCAATGACCTCCTTTGTTCCATAACCCTTGGAGATGCTTCTTTCTGGCCTAGCACGGTTATGAACATATTTATTTTAGAATCCCATGAACCTCTTAATGGGGAACATATTGTGTAGAAATACAGGACCAAGAATGGTAATCTCTTTGACTAGGTGAACTAGGAGGTGCGTCATAATATTGAAGAAGGATGGTGTCGACACAAACTCAAAGCTGACAAGACATTGGAGCACATCTGTCTG
The DNA here is from genome assembly GCA_028641055.1 of Alopecurus myosuroides. Classification (NCBI taxonomy): domain Eukaryota; kingdom Viridiplantae; phylum Streptophyta; class Magnoliopsida; order Poales; family Poaceae; genus Alopecurus; species Alopecurus myosuroides. Next base: position 309,844,943 of record CM054061.1, read on the forward strand.
TAACGCTGGTAGACTTTCTGGATCAATTACCTTATGAGAAATTACATTAAGGAATGCACAAAGCTTCACAATAGGTAGTCAAAAAAATTCCGGTAGAATCCCCCTCAACGCAACCGGAAGCAATTGTGTCATCACCACGTGGCAGTCATGAGACATTAGGTTTTGAAATTTTTTCTCCGCCACATTTATTATTCCCTTTATATTCGACGAGAAGCCAGACGGGACCTTGATACTACTTAGTACTTCAAAAAAGATTTTCTTCTCTTATTTGGTAAGAACGTAGCTGGCAGGGCCACCTTGAAAACGCTCAGGTATCATGATGTCTCGTCCTTTCGTGTGTTGCTAGTCCTGCTGTGCTTCAGATGTATCTTTTGACTTCCCATACAAGTCAAAGAAGCCTAGCAGATTCACGCAAAGATTCTTCGTCAGGTGCATCATGTCGATCGCAGAGCGGACATTTAGGACTTTCCAATAGGGTAGATCCCAAAATATGGATTTCTTCTTCCACATGGGTGCGTGTTCGTCAGCGTCATTCGGAACAGGTTGTCTGCTAGGACCCTTTCCAAGGATTACTTTCAAATCCTTCACCATATCAAATACATGATCACCAGGTTGAAGGATAGGCATCTCCCGGGTATCTTCCTCACCATTGAAATGCTTGCCCTTTTTCTTAAGGGATGCTTGCGCGGAAGAAAACGACGATACCCAGGTACACAACCTTCTTACATTTATCCAGATATATACTTTTAGTATCATCTAAACAATACGTGCATGAATTGTCTCTCTTGTTTGTACGTCGAGAAATGTTACTAAGAGCAGGCCAATTGTTGATGGTTACGAACAGTAATGCTCGTAGATAAAATTCCTCCTTCTTGTGCTCATCCCATACACGGACACCTTCTTCGTCCCATAAGTGTAAAAGTCCATCAACTAATGGCTTTAGGTACACATCAATATCATTGCCGGTTTTCTTTGGGCCTTGGATGAGCACTGGCATCATAATGAATGTACGCTTCATGCACAACCAACGAGGAAGGTTATAGGTACATAGAGTCACAGGCCAGGTGCTATGGATGTAGCTCTTCTCACTAAATGGATTCATACCATCTGTACTTAGACCAAACCATAAGTTTCTTGAATCACCTGCAAAAGCGCGGGAACTTTATCTCGATTTTTCTCCACTACGACCCATCAGCGGGGTGTCTCAACATCTCGTCTTTCTTACGGTATTGCATGTGCCATCACAACAGCTTAGCATGCTCTTTGTTTATGAACAAATGTTTCAGTCGTGGTATTATTGGAGCATACCACATCACCTTTGCAGGAACCCTCTTCCTGGGGCGCTCACCCTCAACATCGCCAGGGTCGTCTCGTCTGATCTTTAACCGCAATGCAGTGCATACAGGGCATGCTTCCAAATACTCGTACTTCTCACCGCGGTAGAGGATGCAGTCATTAGTGCAGGCATGTATCTTCTCCACTTCTAATCCTAGGGGGCACACAACCTTCTTTTCTTGGTATGTACTGTCGAGCAATTCATTCTTTCTTGGAATATGATTCTTCAATATTTGCAGTAACTTTGTAAATCCGTTGTCAGTCACACCATTCTCTGCCTTCCATTGCAGCAATTCTATTGAGCTACGCAACTTTTTCTGGCCATCTTCGCAATTTGGATACAACAATGTTTTGTGATCCTTTAACATCTTCCCAAATGTCACCCACACCTTTTCAATTTCGTATTATGCCTTCGCATCTGTAATGGCCTGGCCAAGATCATCGATGGGCTCATATGGTCCCCGGTCTTCTGCTTCTTATTCATCATTATCTTCCATTCTAGTACCAGTACCATATTCAGGGAACATATCATACTAGTTGACATCATTCTCTTCTTCTTCATTGTCTTCCATCACAACCTCTTTTTCTCCGTGCTTGGTCCAAAAATTATAGTCGGGCATGAAACGGGACTGAAACAAGTGGATGTGGACGACTCTTTGGGAAGATTGTTCCTTCTAATTCCGACATACAACACATGGAAAACACATAAAATTATTCCGCTTGTTTTCCTGGGCCACATCAAGAAAATAACCTACACCTTTCATGAACTCGGGAGACTGTCGGTCAGCGTACATCCATTGCCGGTTCATCTGCATTATATAATTATCAAAAACCATTACATAACATCGTGATTATAGAAATGACCACTGTACATCGACAGATGAAAGCATAAAGTTGGTACCTCGACCAAGAAGGAAAGAATGAGGAGAAGGTGAATTCTGTGTGAGCTGAAGTGGCATTATGCTCCCGGGCATTTCATCGAACACCTTTTATGCATAGGGAAAAAATAGCACACACCCTCTCTCTCAAACCTTCTACCTCCAAAATGAGTGATTGCCTGAGGAGTGGTATAGCTGGTCGGTTTTATATAGACAGGGACCTTTAGCCTCGGTTCCAGTCACGAACCGGGGCTAAAGGTTGCTGCCTTTGCCCAGAACACCTTTAGCCCTAGTTCGTGGCTCAAACCGGGGCTAAAGACCCATCAGGAGCTACTCTGCCCGCCCAGTCCGATGGAACACAACCTATAGCCCCAGTTCGTAGAGGAACCATGGATAAAGGTATTTTTTGCCTTGAACAAAAGGCATGCTCTCCATTAGTGATCTAGTTCTCAAGATCGTATACCAAACAACATGGAAGCATAAGAGGTGTTGATTACGATGTCGATGAAGTCTGTAGAAGATCCTCACACATAAGCGTATGGGTGAGGATGTTGCCGACTCCCCGTGTCCATCACCTTGATCCAGCGGAGTGAGGGTCTCACGTGTTACCCCTCTGAGGGTATGCACACATATGTCGACGCAAATTATGTAGCTCTTTGCCGTCCAATACTAGACGCCACAGGTGTATAGGAAGATTGAGTTCTCAACACATGAGAGAGAGAGAGAGAGAGTAATTAGAAGTTAGATCTAATATGGAGAGAACACCTCAAAACCCAATTAGAAGAAGGTCTAATTCAATGAGAGGGGCTCCTAATTAGACCCTCTAATTCTACTAGAGAAAGAGATAGAGAGAGGGGATTGCACTCAAAATTATTATTTGGCTCTAGCCTTGGATGTCCTTTTATATTTGGAGGATAGGGAGACATACCAAAGGGGGAGAATGAGTCCTTATTGGGATAGGAAGAGGGGATAGCTACAACAAGAGGTAGCCGCCGCCTCTCTCCTAGCACAACTCGGATTATACTCCATACGGAGTCCAAGTCCACCTCCCTTTTTTCCTTTTTCCCCTTTTTCATTTCTCTGTTTTATCTCCAACAAAATTCAGGAAAATTACTTGGATGTCAAGTACCAATATGTGGTGCCCTGAGGCCCACCTAGCAGCCCCTATAAAATTGGTGCGGCCATGAGAGGCATTGCTGCCCCATCTAGCACCCCCCTTCTCGGTTTTTGCCCGAAACTCTTCCAGGACCCTATGACCCCTTTCATAAAATCATCGATATTATCTAACGATTTCATAAATATATTTCTGATACCCCGGGACATCTCATGCCCCCTTGCACTTTCTCTGTAAAGCGTGCAACCACAATTTCTCTCTTAGAAGAACTCCATAGTAAATTCCGGTATTAATAGAAATTGTTTATATAACTCTGGGACATCTAGTGCCCTCATTATAAATTATCTCTGATATATAAAAAAAAGTATATCACACATAAACATTGTTCCGATGATACTCCTAGTGGATCTGGACCTACCGATACACACAAAAATCGGCCCTAACTTAGGTGTGTTTCCCCTACAGGTTGCATGGTGTGTGGACATGAAACGGAAACTCTTTAGTTTCCAATAATCAATGGAGGGCCATGGACTCTCATATTGACTCCCATATACTATATAGATAAACTGCAAATCCTGTTGGTCATTATACAATTTTCCCATTACTTATGATACCGAACTTAACCGAAATTATGAATTCCGATATTGCCGTGAAATAATCTCTAGTTCACTTACACCTTTGTCTTGTCTCGTTAACCGGTAAGATTACTTTTATTATGATAACGACATGATGTATCATCATCGTGCATTGTGTATAGAACTTATGGGTATATAAAATACCGAGTGGGCCCAGGTATGTATCTCTCTTTTTACGGAGGAGTAATTCCCATTTCAGAACATTGAGGTGATATACTCTTTTAGAATTACCCAGTAGCTACCTTTTTGTTTACCCAGTTTACGTTGTGACCCTTCATAGTACAAAAGTAAAACCTGCAGAATATATTATCATGATAAACTCATGGTAAAAGGATACATTATAATATAACCGTAATTTGATATGACATTAAGGACAAATATGTCTGATTGGAATCTCTTAGCACATTAATCTACTTAGGAAATACCTAGCCATATTGTTCCCTTTCAACAATATGCTATTCATTGATGCTGACATAAACAATATTGATGACCAATAAAACATAGCCATCAAGCTTCCAATGAATTAGTCGTAAAAGGAAAGACTAGGTTTTGATATTGTGTTAATGTTAATACATGTGAGCGTGAGTTTCCTCTGGATCTCATATTTAGGTGTCACGTCATTTCTAGCATAGTAATATGAATCATAATTATGAAAAAAATGTATAAATATTATTTCCTTTTCGGCATACATCCAACAGTCCCCCATTTGCAAAACTAGCAATAATCCCATCAAACATGTTGAAAATGTTAGTGAACACTCATGCAAACACTATGTTAGAGGCATTTGTCATCAACCCCTTCTGAGCTTGTATGAACCATATGTATTATGAAGGAAACACTTTCTATCATAAAAACCCCTAGATCAGGAAATAAACTACAGTCTAGGCTATGCTAGGTAAAACCTTAGTGTTTCAACTAAGAATACAGTTCCGCCAATTATCACAGGTCATCCTGCAATTTTTGTGAAATACCACACCTAGTCTATATAATAAACCGATAGGCAAATACTAGAAGTACTTATACTTCTATCATGTACTCCAATTGTTCTATTGTTCGTAAATATATGCTCAAATTTAATTAAGCATTTTTAACGCTTTATATTCATAAGATTATATCTTAATCCTTGGTCAATACTTATCACATCAGTACCACTTTACTTTATGTACTTACATTACAAGCATATTCTACGTCCTTTTGAATAAATATCTTTGTGAAGAATACTCATAATAATTTGGAGTTTAATTAAAAAAATTCAAAATTAATTTCTCCAACAATTATTATTTTCACATGTCTTGACAGAATGCATGGTCTGAGGAATTTCTACTATGATCATAATGATTATCATAATGATAAATCATTCTGATCATGCTCACCATTGTTTTACAACTTTGGATTTTGCACTTAAAATCCCAATTTCTTCTGAGAACCTAGTTCCCCCAAGTTTCAAATTTTTATTTAAAACTTCATGCATATTTATTTTATAGCATTATATCAATTTACACCTAGGATTTTAATCCTTTGTTAATTAATAATTTTTTTATCACATGTATCTTAGAAAATTATCTTTTCAATGACACATATTATATGCCAAACAAGTACTTCAATTTACTTAGATATCATCGAAGAACTCCCATTGACTTGTATTACTTGATAATAAATTACATTGTCGCTCCAAACTTTTATACAAACGGGATTTTATTCATACAAATGAATTTAGCACTTGTATAATTAGCATTTTATTTAACAAAACACTCTAGTTGTACTAAGTACACAAACTTGATCAATTTTCCTTCAAAGTAATTTGTTTTACCAATTTCTCATACATACTTATTATACATATCAATAACTATTTGCAAAAGTATCCTATATTTGCAAAAGTAGCCTGCTTCAAACGAATTTAGCACTTGTATAATTAGCACTTATTATTCCATAGGTAATATCAATAACTATTTGCAAAAGTATCCTTCTAAGTGTTGAATTTGTCTCACTGAGTGAAATTATGACTTCAAAAATTAGAAGACGTCACTAAGACATTACTAATTATGACTTGAAAACTTTGAAGAGATCACTAAGACATTACTTCTAATTTTTTTTGTGAAGTCTTTGGCCATTGATGACATTATCATCAATAATATTCTCTTGGTGACTTCAATATGTGCTTGAAAACTTTTAACAAATTCACCCTTCAAGCAAGTGTGAAATCTATTAAGTTTTTCACTCGATATCTCAAACATTCAACATGTATATGATGTGTTTGAAATCATAGTGCCATGATGCACTTTGTTGGGAACCCCAAGAGGAGGGTGTGATGAGCACAGCGGTAGGAGTTTTCCCCTTAGTTAAGAACCAGGGTTATCAATCCAGTAGAAGAAAGAGAATCTTCGGAAGGTTGATGCCACTGACGGTGGTGCTGGTGCTTAAACCGGTGTAAGCAACAACGTGGAACCTGCACACAACACAACCAAAATACTTTGCCCCAATGGTACAGTGAGGTTGTCAATCTCACCGGTCTTGCTGAAAAGAAAGATTAGACATATAGTGTGGAAAAACAGTGTATGCTTGCAGAAAGTAAAGAGAGCAGGAAATTGTTGTGGTTTGTTTAACAACGTGGAAAATGGACCGGGGTTCATAGTTTCACTAGTGGTATCTCTCCATAAAAGATAGCATGATGGGTTAACAAATTACAGCTGGGCAATTGACAAATAGAAGTTGCACCGTAGTGCACAATATGACATGAAGATTACTATGGTATTTAGTGCGGGCATTACAACAAGATACATAGACCGACATCCATATGCATCTATGACTAACAATCCACCCTCAGGTTATCATCCGAACCCCCTTAGGTATTAAGTTGCAAGCAACAGATAATTGCATTAAACAAAGTGTGTAATGTAAGCAATGATTATGCACGCGGGCACTCTCACCGCTGTTTTCTCCCTAATGGCAACAACACATCCCCCCCTTCACGTTTCTGTCACTCGAGCAAGGCAACAAGGAGGCATGAACCCACTATCGAGCATAAATACTCCCTCTTGGAGTCACTAGCAACTACTTGGCCAGAATAACCACTAGCAACGAAGAGCATGCAAGATCACAAATAACATATGCAATAAAGACTATAATCAACTTGGCATAAGGTCAATATTCATCGGATCCCAGCAAACACAGCACAGAGAATTACATAAGATCAATCTCGATCATGATAGGCAGCTCACGAGATCTAAACATGGAGGCATATGAGGAGAAGACACCCACTCACGCATCACTCCGAAGGCAGGCATGGTGATTTAGATGCCTCCGGTGATGATCTCCTCTCCGGCAGGGTAGCGGAAATAGCTTCAGAACCCCCCTGATCTGGGGTTGACGGTGACGGCGGCTACGGAACGTTTTCGGGGATTTTGATCAGGTGCTTAGGGTTTTCCATCCGAGGGGCTTAAATAGGCGAAAGGGCAAAGACGGTGGAGGCCGGGGGGGCCCACACCCATAGTTGGCGCGGCCAGGGGGCGCGCCACCCTATGGTGTGGCCCCCCGACTGCCCCTCTTCGGCTCCTCTTCGGTCTTCTAGATGCTTCCGGGGAAAATAGGACTTCCGAGTTTCGAATTTTCCAATTCCGAGAATATTTCCATAACAACTTTTCTGAAACTAAAAAACAGCAAAAAACATGGAACTGGCTCTGTGGCATCTTGTTAATAGGTTAGTCCGGACAATCGATAAAAACGACATAAAGAAGGGAGAAAACATGTAGCAATTGGCATAATATCATCATGGAGCATCAGAAATTAGGAATACGTTTATGACGTATCAAGCATCCCCAAGCTTAGTTCCTACTCGTCATCGAGTAGGTAAACGATAAAACAATAATTTCTTAGGTGACATGCTACTAACACAAACTTGATCAATCTAATGTAAAAGCATATGCACGCTGAGATCATAAAACTTTAAACACATGATGATAAATAAAACTTTAATAATAAAGCATAGCAATTACTTTGCATCACGAAGAGTAACTCAAATAATGGATCATGAATAATAATGCAAAGAAAGGTAAACGTTTGTTTCAGGTATAGAGAAAGCATGACAAAGTGATATTTCGATAGTCCTTAAGAGTGGGGCAAAACATAAATGCCAGGACACCTTCAAAGTTCAAGAGGAAGACTAGAACAAATAATTTAAGAACAAATAATATCACATCATGAAGTAATTATTGATGCTTATGGACAAATGCACATAGAACTCGGAATGGCAAAAATGTGCATAAAGTTAGAAGATGGAGACTCAACATAAAAGTAAAAGAAAGACCCTTCGTAGAGGGAACCAGGGATCACTCATGTGCTAGAGCTTTTATTTTAGTAAACAGAGGTATTAAAAGTTTGACACTCCTCCCATCCATATTTCACAAACCATGGCTAACCGAATCCTCAGGTGCCTACCAACAATCACATACCGTGGAGGAGTGTCTATATTTTGGGAGATGTATGCTAATGTCAACGAATGGTAAACAGAAAATACAGTACGTCACAAGCCAACTGGATTCACAAGAGCGGCTCCCATGGTGAAGGATGCAACTGGTGTAGAAGGCAGTTTACTTTGGAATGGCAGTTAAATACCACATGTAGGTAGGTATGGTGGACACAATGGGATTTTTTTTGGTTTAAGGGAGTTTGGATGCACGAGTAGAGCTCATACTCAATACAGGTGGAGGCTAGCAAAAGACTGGGAGCGACAAATCAAGAGAGCATAAGAGCCATAATCATGCATAGCGACATAAGCATCATTAATTAAAACATAAGAAGTACCACAAGTTCAAAAACTAAGTGGTCATGGAGGCTATTTGTGACTGGTTTGTAGTCATAAACATGGTGTGAGCATGCACCAAGTCAACCAAATAAAACATTCGAAAGAGAATACCATATATTGATGCTTTACTATGACAAGAACAACTCATTAATCTTTCAATGCATATTAAACACTCTCAGCTATTTGAGGCTAATCATGCTACTCAATAATCACAAGGCTTTAAAACTAAAACAACATTTAGCATGGCATAAAAAGGTCCTAGCCACAGTCTATACAAGCTTCTACTAGCACTGTTATAAATTCTACTTCAAGCAGCAGTTTTCTTTATCCCAACAAGTACCATACAAAACATGCTTTAACAAAAATACTCTTTGTGATACAACAAGAAAACATGAGAGTACTCAAATAATACTACTAAAACTAACAGCTCTAATAAGATATGCATGCAAAACAAGAGTTGAATAAATGCAGCAGCTAGACAGAGATTAAGAATACAACGTATTCTCATGAAAAAGCGGAGCGTGTCACTCTCCAATAAAAGAATTCTGGGGTCCAACCAAGATTATTATGAAAATAAAAACAAACTGGAATCAAAAGAAAAAGATAACTGAAAACAAAAATAAAAGACGCTCCAAGTAAAGCACATAAGATGCGACCGAATAAAAATATAGTTTCACTAGAAGTGACCTGATAATTTGTTGCTGAAGAAGGGGATGCCTTGGGCATCCCCAAGCTTAGACTCTTGAGTCTTCTTGGAATTTTCTTGGATGTACCACCGGGGCATCCCCAAGCTTAGGCTTTTCACTCTTCTTGATCACATCATATCATACTCTTCTCTTGACCCTTGAAAACTTCCTTCACATCAAAATTGTCACAATCTTCATGAACAACGTTAGTGCAATCGAAATAATAAATCCACATGGTTCAGTTTCTGACGAAGGAATGGATCCTAGGCCTGTCGGGTGAGCCTACCTGGTCTCAGGCCCACAGCCCAAGCTCTAAAGGAGGCGCCACAGACTATTCTAGAAGGCCCAGTTGAAGCCCACCCGCAAGGCCTTGCAGGTCAAGTTAGGAAACTTGTAACCGACTTTAGGTTATGGTTTGAGTCCTCCCCGGGTACGGTTTGAGACCTGGGCCACCTATATAAGGCCAGGAGAACCACCAGGAGGGGGACAAACAATACCGCACCACCAAGCCTTGAGATCGAGATGATACTCTCGACTTGAGCAACCGCCCATTGTAACCGATCTACCCGCTAAATACAGATCGACAGAGGCAGGAGTAAGGGTTTTACCTCTACGAGGGCCCCGAACCTGGGTAAATCGTGCCCCCTGTCTAGCCGACGATTGTCACCAGCGCCTACTGTCGTGGTGTGGAGAAGACAGATGCCATGGGATGGCTTGAGTTTGGGGCCGATGGGCGTTGTAGGTATCCGGGGAGGGATCGCACGGCGAGTAGCCGCGCTCAGGTACCACTGCAAACAACAAGAACTACCCTGGTTCGGGGCCCTCGTGTGGAGGTAACACCCCTACTCCTGCCTATCTCTCTGTATGTATAATTTCCGAGTAGCCACAGTACAACTTTGCCTCTCAGCCGAGTAGCCACTCTGCTATTCTCTCTCGCTCTAGTGGTGGCTCTTGTAATAAATGCGATCTGGGGCAACGTCCCTCGCGCAGGAGGGGGCAGGGCACCTTATATACTGGTGCCCAGCCGAATAAACAAAAACCAAAAGGTACAACTTGATGGGACACGCCTGCTGTGAAACAGAGCACGCCTCCAGCTTCTCGCCGACGCAGGTGCGGGAAGTCGCCGCGCCGTTCGGCAGATGGGACCTATCCACCCTGTCAGTCACATAGAGTAGGCCCTAGCTGATGTCCTGTCCCCTCTGTCAGTGACAGGACTTGACAGGCGCCTACCTCACTGTAGCCACGCCGTAGCGCGGATAATCACGCGCTCCGTAAGTTGAACCGCACGCCTGTACGGCTGCGGGATATGCGTGATCTTGTCAGAACGGCTCCATTGACTTCTTGCCCGAGTAGGAACGCAACCCATCTACTCGGACCACCTAATCGCTACCCAGGCGATTATAATCTTTCTCCTTATCTTCCCTTGGCCTTCAATACTTATGACCGAATAGAGACTACCGGGTAGCCACCAACCCGGCCAACAGTACTCTGATCTTCATTTTACCACTTGCCTTACCCCTACTCGGGGGTAGCCCCCCGACATTAGTCCCCGAAGCTGGTAGAGTCCAGCGAACTTGTTCGTAGGGCTCTGCCAGCTTAAACCAAATTGTCTTCTCGAAGGAGTAACGCCGAGTTGCACTTCAATTGGGACCAAGGACTCCTTCTCAAATCTCTCCAACTGAGGTCACGAGAAAAACTTCTTTGTAGCCGAGTAGAGCACTCTCTCTACCGTGCTGCCGAGTAACTTGACTTAGTGAAATTTTGAACACGATCCCGCTGGATCAGACCAAATCCATCTTCTCGTGTTGCTGTGGGGCACGTGCCATGCACCAGTGACCGAGACGCCTCAGTGCTGTTGCAGGCCACGCGCTAGTCTCTGCGCCTAGGGCCCACAGCCCGTTAGGTCACGTCGAACGGGTACTCGAGAGCCCACGATCTGGGACGTGGGATTAACTGCACCCGTTACGCGCGCGTTTCGCGCTGTGTGCGTTTCTAACGGGTAGTTAACCCACGCCGCACGATCAATGACCACGATTGATCCAGTAGTAACTGCCGCTCGCGGGGGGAGATAAATACCCCCGCACCGCCTACCTCTTCTATTTCCTCCTCATTTTCCAATCTCGCACTCCATCTCCTCAGTCACCGTCGTCGAGCACAGTGCCACCGCGAGCACTCACTGCGCCCCCACTGTGAGATCTGAGAGCAAGAATCTCGGCGCGCCATCGCCGTTATCCTCGCCCTCAACTCAGACAAGCTTTTCCTCTCCAATAGCAACTTCCCCTCCATGGCTCAGCACGGAGACGAGGTGGTTCCCGCCCGAGCCGGCTGGGAGGCCTCGGATGTCACCGCCGAGGATTGTCAATGGCTGGTGAATACCCGCCGAGTCCCTCCCGGCGTTGTCTGCCGGCAACCCGACACCGAGGTCGTCCCGGCACCGGAAAAGGACGAGTACGTGGTATTCCTCTCTCACTTCAAACACGGCTTCAGCCTTCCCATCTCTAAGTTCTTTTCCGATTTCCTCCGCCACTTTGGCCTCCAGCCGCACCATCTTCCACCAAATGCCATTGTTATGCTTTCCACACATGCCACCGTGTGTGAAGCCTTCCTGGGTGTCTATCCAACGGTCCAGACCTGGGCAAAATACTTCTTCCTCCGCAAGCAGAGTGTTCCCGATCCTGGCAACACTGAAGCCCCTCATGTGATGACCCAAACGGGTAGCGCGATGATGCTGCAGCGCTAGACCGGGCACCACCCGCGGGTGCTCGGATTGGAAACCGTGCGCAAGTGGCAGCGCGGTTTTCTCTATGTGAAGAACGTTGCCGCCGAGAAGGGAAAGCCCATAAGACCGGATAGGGCTCCCTAAGTTCGTGAACACGCTGCCCACCGGGCAGAACTGGGGATATGATCCAAAGAAGACCGTGTCAGACGTCCTCCAGGTCGAGAAGCGCATGACCGAGTTGGTGGCTGAAGGGCTCCTTCAGGATGACCCCATCGCCTGCTGGATCTCTCGCCGAGTACTCCCGCTCCAGGAGCGAGCACACAAGATGTGCTACATGGGTGGTCCTCGGGATTGTACCAGGACAACGACCTTTGAGCTCAGCAAGGCTGAGGTGGCCATCTGGGCCAGGTCTATTATGCAGACCACGCTCACCGATAACTGGGCATACGGCTTCGTGCCGTATAGCCGTCTCAAGAAGATCCCCCAGGTTAGTGCTCTTCTCTGCACCCTTATTATTTGTAATTGACACCGAGTAGAACTCCTCTTAGCTTTATATGCTTTGTATTTGCATGCTATGCCGAGTAGGAACCTTTAGCTTTGTATGCTTTATGTTTGCATGCCGTTCCGAGTAGACTCACTTAGCTTTATATGCTTTGTGTTTGCACGCTATCCCGAGTAGAACCACTTAGCTTAATGTGCTTTATGTTTGCACGCTATCCCGAGTAGAACTACTTAGCTTAATATGCTTTATGTTTGCATGCTATCCCGAGTAGAACTACTTAGCTTAATGTGCTTTATATTTGCACGCTTGTTCCGAGTATAACCACTTATCCGAGAACTCAACTCAGTGTGTCTGCTTGCACCAACAACATATCAATCGCCAGAGAGAAGAAGACAGTGAAATCTTCGAGGCCAACTGGCACGACTATAGAACTGAGGATGATGCCAAGGCGTATGACACCCAAGATACCTTGTGTATCCCTCACGCCATTCAGGCCGGTAAGTCCCGAGCTGAAACCTCTATTCGGGATTGGTCCGAAGATGAAGAACGTGACTTGATTCACCTTTCCGCTTACCCGCTGTTTGCTTTGCTTCCCTTCTCTTTTGCTTATTCTGAATTTTCCCTTCTTCTCTGCAGAGGAGCCTGAGTTGGACGAGTTAGAGGAGCCTGTGGACAGGATTCCTGTGTCCATGGCCGCTCCCACTACCCGGAAGAGGGTTGGCAGTGGTGCACATGCACCTCCTCCCAAGAGAACCAAGAAGAGGCAAGCCAACAAAGTCACCACCAGCCGCCGAAAACGCGTGCCTACCTCAGAGGGGTAAGTGCTTCCGAGTAAGCCTGGTTCTCTGTTGTGCTTTTCCCTTCTCCCTTTTCTGCTTTCTGCTTTCTCTCTGACCCTACTTCTTCTTCCAGCGCGCCTCTCGACGCTGATGCCACTGCCGCACCTCGTCCCAAGAAGAAGACAACCGTGCCCCGAAAGCAGCTTGTAGATCTCTCGGATGAAGATGCAAACCAGGAACCGCAGGGTAGGACACGTGCGTCCTCCCCTATTGATGAAGAGCAAGATCTCGGCGCCGAGAATGATGGCGCCGGGGATGATACCGACCAAGTCACCGAGCAGCTGCAGCCAGAAGCGCAGCAGACTGACCAAGATGCGGCCAACACCGAGAAGCCGCCAACTCCCCCAGCTGCATCAGCGGAGGAGAACATCGAGCGAGCTGCCGAGTCCAGAGCCTGCTGCGGGCCAGCAGCCTGAAGACAACGCCGCAGAGCAGCACGACCCCGCGGCCGAGCTGCGGGTAGAAGACAATGTCGCTGAAAGGCCTGATCCCGCTGCGGAGCAGCGGGTAGAAGACGATGTGGTGGAGCCAGCCCGCCAAGACCAAGTGCAGCCGGACGCTGCACCGAGTAGCCGGCCACCTGTGCCGCCAACTCAGCAGGCGACTCCACCCCGCGCACCAGTTCCTCCACCAACTCAGGAAGTACCTCCTCTAGTTCATAGGGCGTCGCCAACTCTTCAAGTGCCTCCGCCTTCTCGGCCAACCCCCACGCCAATCACCAAGAAGACCACCAAGTCGGGTGCTGAGGCAACCCGGCACCAGCCAAAGCGTGCTGCCTCACAGGCTGGGCAAGCGCCGCAGCCCTCCAAGCCGCAAGGTGAGCAGTCCGGGAAGCTGGTCAAGAGCACCCAGCCGACACTTACTCAAAATAGGACTCCGCCCACTCCAAGCGCCAACCCGGTTTCCTCCGGGGTCGCCTTTGGCCCCGTCGAGAAGCTGAGTGCTGGAGGCAGCGCCAGCGGGCAGCACAAAGTATCCCGAGTACTGGACAGACCTGTCGCAGCGCCACCAAATCCAGCTGTCCAATGAGGATAAATGGCTAGCCGCTCTCAAAGAGCGCAAAGCCGTGGAAGTCTCCAAATCCAAGGGAAAAAGGATTCCTTGGTCATCAAGGAACTTTCTTCCCGCGGCGAAGACGAGGAGGTGCTTCCCGAAGAAGGCCTTGCAGCCATCTTGGACCGAGTAGGCCACATCGAGAAGGCTTGGGACAACAAAGTGCTTGGCAACAATGCCTGGGATGGTACCGAGTTGGGGAAACTTGACCATTATCGAACGGACTGGAACAAGGCCGACATTGGCCCTGTTGGCATGACAGTTGCCAGCCCCTGCAGCACCTTGGCCGGAAAGCTGTTCGTCCTGCGCAAGAACGCCGAGGACATCGAGCAAAGCTATGTGGTAAGTGTCTCTCCCTTTTTTGCATTTCCCGAGTTGCTGATTTCTTCTTTCTCTTCTCTTCTTCTCTTAGTCATTCCCCCACTCCCCGAGATTCGGGCCGAGTAGGTGAAGACTCAACCGAGTTGATATTTACTCGGGCCAAATCTTCCAATACTCATATTTTCCTTTCTACTCTGCAGGATAGCGTCCAGAAGAGGACAAAGATCTTCCGTCAGCTTCTCTGGAACCACCGCCAAGCCAGGGAGCGGAACCAAGCCCTGGAGGCTGAGAAAAAAGACAAGGATGCTATGGAGGAGCAAGCCCTGGAGCGCACCCTCAAGATTTCTGAAATAGAGAGTAAGATTTTAGCATCTCGGTTTATGCGTTTTTTACTTACACCCGTTTTTTGCTTTCTGCTCAATTGTTGTCTTCTCTGCAGGCTAGCTCAAGGCTCTGGTGGAAAGGCACCAGGATTGCGAGGTCTTCGCTGCCTCTGCACAAAGCAAGATCACTTCTCTGGAAGGTGAACAATCATCTCTCTTCTCCGTTCGTGCTTTCTCTCACTTGACTACTCTGCTGATAACGCTGTTCTACCCGCAGAAGAATACAAGAAGTTCCGGGAGCAGCATCTAAATTGCCTCACACCCGCTGAAGCTCACCAGCAAGTGCAGGCCCGGGAAGCGGAGATAGAGAAGGAGCGCAAGACCGAGAGAGCTGATTTCGAGAAGCTCCAAGTCGATCTTACAGCCGCGCTCCAAACCGCAATCAACTCCGTCCGCGAGAAGAAGGAATTTGAGACGACTGCCAATGCTGAGAAGCGCGCACTCGAGCTAGAAATCACCATGCTCAAGGAAAGGAACCGAGCCCTGGAGGTTCAAATCAATGACTCGCACCACGTCCATGACAAGTATCTTCAAGAAGCAGAGGACTGGAAGGTCAAGCTGGGGGCCCTGTTGGTAGACATGGAATGTGAGTTGCCGCTACCCCTTTCTTCTTTTGTCTCCTTCTTCTCTGTTTTACTTCTTCTTGGTCACCGTCTCTGACTCAACTTAGTTCCTTATGAAGATATCTTCCCGGAACTCCGTTCCGCTGGTGTGCCCGCGTTGGACAAGGCAAGACAGACCAGAGCCGCATCTGGTCTAAACATTGACAATACCTCCAGCATCAACGACCATCTCCTCAACATCAAGACACAAATACGCTCCCTCAAGTGCATGGGCACCTCCATGGCGTCTACTGGTATCAAGTTGCACAAGCTCTTCTGGCCCGAGAAGGACGTCCCGGAAACCTTCCGCGAAATTGCCGATCACCTGGATGAGGTTAAGGTGGAGCTCAAGAAATGGCGTGCCTCCGCAGCTCGGGCAGGAACTGACGAGCTGCTGCACTTCATCCTCTCCTGGTACGAGAACCTGGATCTCAACAGGATTAGTACTCGCCGCCAGGACTCCAAGTGGACCGATGATTCTGATTGCGTCGCTCGCCGAAAAGAGGTGGACTATGAGCTCGCCTCCTACGCCGACACCAGCGTCTTCATCGACGACCACATCGAGCCCGATATGGATGTTGGTGAAGAGGACGAGGAAGAGGACAGTGACTTTGATGACGAGGACTTGGCCGAGTTCGAGGTGGATGCCGAGGAGGAGGGATCCAAGCAGGAGGAGTCCAAGGGGGCGGAGAGGAACGAGCAGCAAGGCAATGCTGAGGACTCCGAGTTGGCAGCCAACCCAGAGGCCAAGCAGCCGCAGCTCGCCGCGCAGGAGGCCACCATCACCACCGAGATGGCGATCGAAGAGCCAACTCCTGAGTTGGGCGAGGCTGGGGCTGCGACGCACGGTCTCTACCCTCTGCCCGGCACCCAATATACTCCATCCTCCAACTCTGCAACAGATCCCATCTCCGCGGCTACAGCAACTTCCGATCCAGCTGCCTCTGCCAACACCGATGCGGACAAAACTGCTTCTACTGTTGTGTAATTCCTGCAAGCCTTATCTCCAAACTTTTATCAGATCCCCAGATGCCGGGTGCATATGTAATCGGTACAATTATGTCCTTTGGTACTCAGTTTTACTTGTTTGACAGTTTCGCAACTCTAGCTTAATGCCGGGTTGCGTTTCTATGCAAGTCCCCGAGTTGCATTTTTATCCACTCATTCTCTTTGTCTTAGCTCTTACCTGCCACTTGTGGCTTTTTTGGTAGTCGAGTCACAAGATTTCAAAGTTTGAGTTTCAAATACTTAGCCACTTAGAAAAAATGCATGGTAACGCTGCCCACCACTTAACCGAAAAGAGACAACAGAAACAGTAAAGAACACCCTACTCGGTTGCTACACCTCTCTTTTCCTTGGCAATTTTTCGTGTGCTCATTGACCTTTGGCTTGTTCTCTTGCTTGCCATGAAGCCGGGTTGCGGACAGCAGCAGAGTCGAAGAGTTGGCCCTTGGGTTTAAGCACATTACTAGATATGCTTATGAAATTCTAAGTAAAGTAACCGAGTAGGCAAAGTAAAACAGAGTAGAACAACACAGAGCAATTTTGGACAAGGGCAGTCCCCGAGTTTGAATTCGGAGTGCCGACTAGAATTTTAACTCGGTTGAGGAGATACATACAACTTTTTGTTCATGAGTGAAAACGGCGGAGTAGAGCTACATTCCAGGGGCGCTTAGATTCCTCTCCAGCTTTATCCGGCCTGTTCTTCTGGGGTGCATGTGCGTCAACTAGATAGTAGGCATCATTGTGCAGAGCCTTGCTCACAATGAAAGGCCCTTCCCACGGAGGGGACGGCTTGTGTATCCCGTCCGTGCGCTGCACGAGCCTAAGGACCATGTCTCCTTCTCGGAAAACCCTTGGGTTTACTTTCCGGCTGTGATAACGCCTCAAGTTTTGCTGATAAATGGCTGAACGTGACAGAGTTAACTCTCTTGCTTCTTCTAGCAGGTCAACGTCATTTTCTCGAGCTTCTCTCGCCTTCGCCTTAGTGTAGAGGGTTACTCAGGGCAAGTCATGCTCTAGGTCAGTGGGCAACACGGCCTCAGCTCCATATACCAGGAAGAATGGTGTGTATCCGGTTGATCGGTTAAGGGTAGTCCTTAGACTCCACAACACCGTCGGCAACTCGTCTAGCCAACAACCAGGAGTTCGTTGTAATGGCTCAATCAGCCTTGGCTTTATGCCGGATAACACCATGCCATTTGCTCTCTCAACTTGCCCATTGGAGGCCGGATGCACAATAGATGCAACATCTTGCCGGATCCGCTTCTCTTTGCAGAATCTTGCAAAAGCACCCTCAGTAAAGTTTGTGCCATTATCAGTGATGATGCTGTGCGGGTAGCCGTATCTCAGGATCACATCCTTCAGGAAACTTACAGTTGTGACTCCATCACACTTCAGAATAGGATTGACCTCAATCCACTTGGTGAACTTGTCGACCATGACCAAGATATGAGTCATGTTGCCTCTAGCTGGCTTGAAAGGACCTACCATGTCCAAGCACCAAACTGCAAATGGCCAAGTAATGGGAATGGTCTTCAACTCAGAAGCTGGCATATGAATCTTACTTGCAAATCTCTGGCAGCCGTTGCACTTTCTTACTATATCTTCAGCTTGCTTCAAGGCAGTGAGCCAAAAGAAGCCATGCCGAAAAGCCTTGTTGACCAGAGCCCGAGAAGAGGCGTGATGCCCGCATTCCCCCTGGTGTATCTCCACAAGAATTTCTATTCCTTCCTCTGGTTCAACGCAGCGTTGCAGCACACTAGTAGGACTCTTCTGTGCAGTACCTTGTTGAGGATAGTGTAGCCCTTGGATCTTCTCTGTATTTCCCTGGCTGTGACCTCATCACTCGGTAATGTGCCATCCGTTAGAAAGGATAATATGGGAAGAGCCCAACTCGGTGTCTCCCGTGTGGGAAACACTGGTTCGTCCACTTCCATTGGTTCATCTACCAAGACCTCTTCTGAGTTGGGGGCGAGGCCCCGAGTCCCCGAGTACTCGGAAATGACCCCCTCGATGAATGCAACAGTCCCCGGGTTGAATGGAGCAGTCCCTGGGTTGAATGGAGCAGTCCCCGGGTTGAATGGAGCATTCCCCGGGTTGGAGACGACAGTCCCCGGGTTGAATGGAGCAGTCCTCGGGTTCTCTTTTGCAGCCTCCCAATCAATTTCCATTGGAACAGCTTCCTCTCCTAGCAGAGATGGAACAAAGATAGACTCCGAGTTGGGGGATGGCTTGATGGATGTCTTTCTCAAATGCTCCAAGGCAATCCCAGCCGGGATAAACTGCCGAGAAGACACCAGTATGGACAGCTCATCAGCTGCATCATTTTCAGCTCGGTGTATATGATGAAACTCACACCCTTCAAAGAAACCAGTCATGGTTTGCACCAGAAACTGGTAGGATGCCATGTTGGCATCCAAAGCATCCCAGGTGCCGGATACCTGCTGAATCACCAAATCCGAGTCGCCATAGCACACGGCGTTGCACCCCAATCTCCTTGGCAACCCTCAGGCCATGTACCAGGGCCTCATACTCGGCCACATTGTTAGATGCCTTGAAATGAATCTGCAACACGTATTTGAGTTGATCTCGCTTGGGTGACGTAAGCACTACGCCAGCACCAAGGCCTTTCTTCACTTTGGAGCCATCAAAATGCATATTCCAGTAGTTGGTTTCCGGCAAGGAAGGCTCATACTGCATCTCAGCCCAATCCACCAAAAAATCTGCCAGAGTTTGTGACTTGATTGCTTCTCTTCTCGCGTACAGAGGAGTGTACGCGGCTAGCTCGATTGCCCACTTGGCTACCCGGCCGCTTGCTTCCTTGTTGCCCATGATCTCCGAGATGGGAGCAGTACTCACTACTGTGATGGGATGCTCTTGGAAATAATGCTTGAGCTTCTTGGCACCCAGGTACATGCCGTATGTCATCTTCGGGTAGTGCGGGTAGTTCTGCTTGGAGCTGGATAACACCTCGCTGAGATAATACACTGGCCGCTGCACCTTCTTGCCTTCCTCTTCTCTTTCCACCACTATCACCAAGCTGACTACCCGGTTGGTTGCCGCAATGTACAACAACATTGGCTCTTTGGGTAGCGGGCTAGCCAGGATGGGAGCGCTACCCAACATGGTCTTGAGTTCCCTGAACGCCACATCAGCTTGTGTTGTCCAGACAAACTTGTCACTCTTCTTCATGAGCTGGTAAACAGGCAAGGCCTTCTTACCCATTCTTCCCAGGAAGCGGCTCAGAGAAGCCAAGCACCCGGTAAACTTTTGGACATCCTTCAGTGATCTCGGCAAAGACATGCTCTCTATAGCTTTTATCTTTGAAGGATTGGCCTCAATGCCCCGACTGGATACCAAGAAACCGAGTAACTTGCCAGCCGGGATGCCAAAGGTGCATTTGGTCGGATTTTGTTTCATCATGTACTTGCGCAAGTTGGCAAAGGTTTCCTCAATATCACTAAGCAGAGTATGCGTTTTATTTGTTTTGATGACAATGTCATCTACGTACACCTGCATATTCTTGCCAATTTGATCATGCAAGCATTTCTGCATGCATCTTTGATAAGTAGCCCCAGCATTCCGCAACCCAAAGCACATAACACGATAGCAATAAGCCACGTACGGGGTAATAAAGGCAGTTTTTATTTGATTATCCGGGTTGAGAGCTATCTGATGGAAACCAGAGTAGGCATCAATGAAAGACAAAAGTTCACACCCGGCAGTGGAATCAATCACCTGATCTATGCGGGGTAGCGGGAGTGGATCCTTGGGGCAGGCCTTGTTCAGGTCGGTGTAGTCCACGCACATGCGCCATGCAGTATCGTCCTTGGGGTCCTCCTTCTTCTTCTCAACCATAACCGGGTTGGCCAGCCAATCCGGATGCAGTACCTCCATGATAAATCCGCTTATTAGCAACTTGGTGATCTGATCACCGATGGCTTTCCTCCTCTCATCACCTAAGCGGCGCATAGCCTGCTTAACTGGCTTGGCGTCAGGACGCACATGTAGAGAGTGCTCAACCAACTCCCTCGGGACACCCGGCAAGTCCTCATTGTACCATGCAAAGACATCCCGATTCTCACGGAGGAAGTGGATGAGCTCGCTTTCCTATTTCTCTCCCAACCCGACGCCAATGATGGCAACACGGTCTGGGAACTCAGGATCAACCTGGACCTTCTTTGTCTCCTGGGATGCCTGGAAAGCTGTTATGTACTGGGAACTCGGCATGCCCAGCGCACCACCTTGCGCTGCTTGAGCCATAGCAACCACCTCGTGTATCTTCTTCTTCTCGGCAGCAATGACCAAGGACTCCGCCAGCAGAGATCCAGCAGAGGCACACTCCAAGGAACGCTTGTAATCACCCGAGATGGTGATGACACCATTGGGACCAGGTAGCTTCATCTTCAGGTAGGCCGCATGGGTTGAGGCCATGAACTTGGTGAGGGCGGGCCTACCGAGTAGAGCATGGTAGGGGCTCTGAAGATCAACTACTTCAAACTGCAGGCACTCGGTGCGGCAGTTCTCCCTGGTGCCGAATAGGACATCTATCCAGATGCGGCCGATTGGAGCACAAGATAGTCCCGGCACAATGCCATGGAATGTGGTCCTGCTGGGTAGCAGCATGTTCTCGGCGAGGCCGAGCTTCTCCAGTGTATTCCGGTACATGATGTTGATGCTGCTGCCGTTATCAATCAGCACTTTGCTGAACCTGACATTCTTCTGGGTTCCCAAGAAAGTGGGATCCACCACCAATTCATAGGTACCTAGATTAGGCATCACCTTGGGGTGATCATCCTTGGACCAGGTAATCTCTTGGTCGCACCAATGCAGGTAGTGAGGCACAGCCGGGATCACTGCATTCACCTCCATCGCGCGCCTGCGCTGCGACTGCTTGTCGTCTAGCTCAGTGGTGAACACCATATAGCTCTCATGGTGCTCCTGGTACTGGTTGCGGTCTCCACCACCATTGTTGTCGTTGTTGTTGTTGTTGAAGTTGCGGTTGCGGTTGCGGTCGTTGCGGTTACCATAGTTGCGATTGGCTCCCTGAGCCACTTGGTTCACGTTCTCCCTTCTCGGATTCACTGCAGGACTGGGAGCAGCTGCGCGAATAGGCTGCACATTGGCATTCGCATGCGGCAAAGGAGGAGGAGGGGGCAGCTGACCAAAGCCTTCACTCTTGATGCGGTCCCACCAGCTGCATCGCCGGGTAGTGTGGTTGGCTGGCCTACTCAGATGCCGAGTATGGAAGCTGCATGGCCCAACCTTCATGTTCTCGAAGATAAAACTCTGAGTTTCTCTTGAATCTGGGTTGCCGCTAGCCTGCTGGGGAGCATTGTATGGCTTCTTGATGCCTTGGCCCTGGTTCTGGTTCTGCCCGTATTGGGCTCCAGCAGTTTTTTTCCTTTGGCTACTCCCAGCAGCCGCAGGGTCTTGGTTCACAGCATTCACCTCTTCGGCATCATACCGAGTATCAGGTCGGTCACCTCTGCGCTTGTTGCGGAAGTCTTGGCGTCTGTGGCCATCATGGTGCTTCCTTCTCGGCTCGAACGCATCGAGCAGAGGCTGAGTAGGGTCTCCGAGTGCATACATATCATCGATCTTGATCGTCTCGGCGAGCGTACTCGGCATCTCTCTCTGCAGCTTCTGCCACAAAATGCTGCCATGCCTGCAGCCTTGAGCAAACCAGGCGATTGCCTGTGACTCATTCACACCCTCACAGGTGTTCCTCAGTGTGCTCCACCGAGTAAGATACTCTCGGTCAGTCTCCTCTTCTTGCTGTTTGCAAGCTGAAAGCTGCTGCGGCCTATTCGGCCTCTTGTATGTGCTGGTGAAGTTGCTGATAAACGCCTCCGAGAAGTTCAGCCAGCAGTTGATGCTGTCTCTTGGCAGGTTGTTGAGCCAAATCCGAGCAGGGCCCTCCAGCATCTGCGGAACATACCGCACAACCCATCTCCTGTTGCCGCCTGCAATGTGCACAGCGGTGACGTAGTCACTCAGCCAGTCTTCCGGCTTGGTGCTGCCATCATAGCACTTGGTCCCTCTAGCCAGCTGAAACTTGTTTACGGAGGGCTCCTCCATGATGTGGCGACCAAAACAATCTGGGCCGGGTGGCCCCTTCGTCTCGAGCTGCGCATACCGGTTGATCCGGTGCAGCTTGTATCTTGCATCGCTAGGCTCCAGCATTTGGTCACCCAAACGATCAGTGACATCTCTTGGGTCATCGTACCCGACTAGATCCATCGCCGAGTACCCATCATCATAGCGGTCTTGCGGCACAGGACCAGGTTGAGCAACCGGGTTGGCCACTGCCACAACTGCTTGCGGCTGCACAGCTGCTGGCTGCCGCACCCTCTGCTGGACCGGGTTGGCAGCATGATGCCGCGATGTTCCCGCGCGGTTTCATCCTTGCCCCTTGCTGTGAGCTTTAGTGGCTTGATAGCCTGCTCCTGCAGAGTTGTGTTTCTGACCGGGCTGCCGCGCCACAGCGTGCTGTTTTCCGGCGGCAGCCGGGTCGTAGCCCTGCATCTGTTTGCTCTTCCCAGAGTTCACACTCCGGTCCCTCTCATTGCCAGGAAGCGGCGATGAGGCCTGATCCACAGATCTGACCGCATGCGAGTGCACAACTTGAGAAGCACCAGCTCCCGGATTGGCTTTCCGGAACTCCTCGTTCTGCCTGCCAGCTTCTAGCACTAGCTCATTGAGTCTATCCTGCTGCCTAGCGCGCGCATCGCCAGTAAGATGCGGCAACTCAGCAGCAACTGCCTCTGCAGCCCTAAGAGTTTTGGCGGGGGTGCTATATCTGGTCCTAGTAGCAGTGTTCAAACTAGCAGTTTGGCTAGCAGCCCTACCATCTATAGCCAGCTCAACGCCTAAGTTGCGACGGACAGCGCCTATCTTGCTAGGCAGCCTAGAAACAGGAGTAAAGCCGTGTGCTCTGTTGTACTCGTTCAGATCTAGGTTAAGCTCGAGCCTAACCTTCTCCAGCTCCTGGGACTCCACGAGTAGCGCTTGACGCTGTTGCTCGAGTTGCGCCCTCAATGTCATGAGCTCGAGCTCGGTGGGAGGCGGCATGCCCAGCCGCTCGGTGTCGCCACCACGAGCAGCTGGTATAGCCGCGGACGTGGAAGCAGCCACGTAACCCGGAATGTTCCGGGGCATGTCGTAGAGCTTGTGGACCCTTGCGCCAGCCGGCTCCTAGATGACTTCCGCGGTAGCGGCCGCGCCTTTCTCGGCATCGATAGCCGGGCCTGTCATCATCACCTCCACGCTGTCCGCAGAGCAGCCAGAAGGCTTCCCGCGGGCAGCGAGTACAGCAGGAGGATCTTCCGCGACGAGCACCTCCTTCGGGAACTCGCGGATGATGGTGGTGGCGACGTAGACCAGATGCGCACCGAACGAAAGCACCGAGCCGCCTGCCAGCACAGGCCTGCCTCCGAAATCGCCGGCGTTGTCGGTGACGAAATCGAAAGAGCCGAATCTGTGGACAAGGCCATAGACCACGCGCTCTCCCGAAGCAGAAATCGCTCCCGTCCGAATATGAACCCCAGCCAGCGCCGCTGTTGGCCCCACGGTGGGCGCCAACTGTCGTGGTGTGGAGAAGACAGATGCCATGGGATGGCTTGAGTTTGGGGCCGATGGGCGCTGTAGCTATCCGGGGAGGGATCGCACGGCGAGTAGCCGCGCTCAGGTATCACTGCAAACAACAAGAACTACCCATGTTCGGGGCCGTCGTGTGGAGGTAACACCCCTACTCCTGCCTATCTCTCTGTATGTATAATTTCCGAGTAGCCACAGTACAACTTTGCCTCTCAGCCGAGTAGCCACTCTACTGTTCTCTCTCGCTCTAGTGATGGCTCTTGTAATAAATGCGATCTAGGGCAACGTCCCTCGCGCAGGAGGGGGCAGGGCACCTTATATACTGGTGTCCAGCCGAATAAACAAAGAATAAAAGGCACAACTTGATGGGACACGCTTGCTGTTAAACAGAGCACGCCTCCGGCTTCTCGCCGACGCGGGTGCGGGAAGTCGCCGCGCCGTTCGGCAGATGGGATCTGTCCACCCTGTCAGTCACATAGAGTAGGCCCTAGCTCATGTCTTGTCCCCTCTGTCAGTGACAGGACTTGACAGGCGCCTACCTCACTGTAGCCACGCCGTAGCGCGGATAATCACGCGCTCCGTAAGTTGAACCGCACGCCTGTACGGCTGCGGGATCTCCGTGATCTTGTCAGAACGGCTCCATTGACTTCTTGCCCGAGTAGGAACGCAGCCCATCTACTCGGACCACCTAATCGCTACCCGGGCGATTATAATCTTTCTCCTTATCTTCCCTTGGCCTTCAATACTTATGACTGAATAGAGACTACCGGGTAGAGGGTACCCGGGTAGCCACCAACCCGGCCAACAATACTCGGATCTTCACTTTACCACTTGCCTTACCCCTACTCGGGGGTAGCCCCCCGACACCTACACGTTCTCCTAATCGAAACCCTATGGGTTCGCCCGAGGGACTTGTTGAGATGCAGATTCGATAATTGGCGCCGTGTGTGGGAACAGCGGGCGCTGGATGTCGGATATATACCAACTGGAGGTATATGAGATGGTGGTCTAAAGTGCCGGATTACCAGGTGGCCTAAATGGTAGTGGGCTACGGTCCATTGGGCGGCCCAGTAAGCTGAAGCACGGAAACCAGATTCTAGAAGAACCCGGATCACGGCCCACGTGATACGGCTTGGAGTAGAAGGCGGATTCCTTGCTTTCCAAGTTAACACATACCGTAGTCTTCTAGGTTTCCTTCTTTGTACGCCCTAACCCGTCTATTATATAAAGCCGGAATGGAGATAAGATAGATAGACAAGAAGCAAAAGGCTAACTCGCCGAGAGGTTCATCCTTGACGAGCAGCTAATAGAACCTCACATTGTACTCTGTATTCCCAGGCTTAGTCCTGAATAGTGAGATTGCAGGAGTAGGAATGCCGCAGTACTGCATCGTACCGAACCTGGGTAAAAACCCTGCGTCCTTGATCATCATACAATCACGTCCCCCCACGTCTCTATTGGTAGTCTCATGGCACCCACGTCTATGAAATCTACTACGATGTCTCGACAGTTGGCGCCCACCGTGGGGCCAGCGACGTCAGGCGTTATATTTAGATTGGGGATACTCGGCGAAATCGGTAGTACAATAACTGTTGGAAGACTGGAATTCGACAACGACATCGGGCGCTTCCTCGACAATGGATCATACATGCTGGCGCGGAATCACCTAGTAAGTGCCTGCGTTTTACCGATTGGATCTGCAAACATCTTTATCGGATTAACTGCAGAAGCAATAGGATTTTGTGGTGCGAGCAAATTTATCCCACCCGCCCTATACCCAGTCGAAGATGACTATGATGCCAGATTTTGCTCAGATCGCCGATATACTGCTAAATCGCACTTTATCGGCATGGTGCAGTCCGAGATCGCCGAAAACACGGATGAAAGTAATCCCGTGCAAGAGGCAGAAAACAACACTCCCACAACAGAGGTGGAAGATCCGACATCCGTCGACATCACGACGCACTCGGAAGCTGACTCTGTATTAGCTGCCATTGAGGCGAGATTAGAGTCGGAACCCGGATCGGATCTCTTCGATACCGAAGACAAAGACGCTTTCGAAAGAAAGGTCAAATCCTTCCAAGAGGGATTACACGAAGTACTGATGGAAAAACCGGCTGAAAACACGGATGGCGACAGTCAGGAAAGCCCTAGAACGCTTCGCCAGAGGAAGAGAGAGAAGAAGGAGAAACCTCCCCAAAATTCCCCGACGTCAAGGAATTGACAGAGGAAGAACCCTGCAGGAAACCTCCCTCTTCCAAGAAGAAACACAAAGCTGCTAAAAAGCTCCAGTATAAGCTCCGGAAGAAGAAATCGGCTGATCCAGCCAATGAAAGCCCGGAAATAGGAGATGCAAGCGGAGTAAAACCTGCGGAGAAGAAAACGAAGGAAATCCTTGTTCCGCCAATGACAGAACAGGACGAACAGGAATTACTCCAAACACCAGTGGGACCACACGAGCCCCCTGAAGTGCTGGAAGCCCGGAGGTAGGCTCTCCAAAGGCAACAGCAACATCTATTTTGAACACGAGAACACCTCCAAAAAACCCAGGCTGACATCAAGCTCATGCAGGAAGAAATCGAGGAATACGAGAGAAAGAATAGATCTGGCATTAAACCTACGCGGTTACCCGGAATCGCAAAACCGGAAGTACTGCCGCCAAAAGAAAGGTTCCATAACCCATCTTGGCAAAATCAGGTAAACGGCAAAGATGCCAGAGGCGAGCCAATATACAAAACCTCAGCAGAAAACGCGGAAGCGGCGTTCGCGATCCGCAACAATGATATGCACTCCAACAGTGAAAAACTTCAAGGGGTGTATGCTTTCCTAGGAATAGCGTTGCAACAGCAACAGCGAGCGCAAGAGCGATCAGGGAAATTACATGAAGACTCCGCCCTATGCAAGACAGCTACATGTGCCGCTGGAGCACCTGGACCTGAAGAACCTGGGGACTCGAACAATTCGAAAGAGAAGAAATTAGATCCGAAAAAGGACAAGAAAAAGCCTGACAATAGGGATGAAGCATCCAGAACCGGATCCCATCTCCCGAAAGATGGAATTAATCCTCGTGACCGGGAAGAGAAAAATCGGAAGGATGGAAAATCAATGCCGCCTCCGAGACGCCCCGCAGAATATGCTGGAAGACAGGATATGCCTCACAGGCATGAGAGATCCCGGATGCCCCCTAGGAATAAGGAAAGATACATGAGTAGAACTCCACCTTATCCCAAAGGGCACGATCACGGAGTAAACAGAGACAATCCCGGAAAAGCGCGTCCGCGCCACAATGGAAAAGAAAGGAGCAGATCCCCTTCTGTCCATTCAGCCGGCAGATACTCCGCACATATAGACAGAGCGGGAAGAGACGATTTATACTTTGGACCCAAGTGTTTCACTGATAGGATCCGAAGAATAACTCTGCATTCTGGCTTTGCCAAAGTTGGTCCAACATACCAAAAGTATACCGGTAGCACAAACCCGGATACCTGGTTCTCAGACTACTATACAGCCGTTCAGATCAACAATGGGACAGACCTGGAGGCAGTCAAATTCCTCCCCCTAATGTTACTGGATGGAGCCAGAGATTGGATCAATGGATTACCGTCAAGGACTATTTATAGCTGGGATGATATGGCAAGAGTATTTACTCAGCATTTCAGGGGAACTTACAAGCGCCCAAACAGCATCAACCAGTTAAACCGCCGCACCCAATTTGAGGATGAACCATACGTGGATTTCATCTCAAGGTGGACTGCAATGAAGAATAGTTGCTCTGGAGTAACTGACGTTCAAGCAATGCATGCTTTCGTCAATGGCCTAAATCCCGTACTTGTGCCATTCATGGTTGGTTCCAAAAAGCACAAAGATATCGGATCTATGCTTACAACCGCTAATGAACACGCAACGGCCGAAGATGACATCAGAGCGAGAGGCGGCAATATCGACACTTTGATCCAAGCCAAAAAGACCCCTCGCACTGAGAAAAAAGCAACTCCAGAAGCAACGCAAAAGCCCAAAGAAGTTAACATAGCCTTTGGAAGAGAAAATGGGAACCGGTGAAAAGGACGCAGTACAGAACCGATTAATTACACCAAGGAAGAGTGGGAAAAGATAAAGTCGGAAAACTGCGTCCACCACTCGCAATTTGGGAAACCCACCCACACCAACGCACAATGCCGGCTGAACAAGCATATGAAAGGCAGTGCAGGATCCGGAAACAAAGGGAAGAATTCCAAAAGGAAATTCTCCAAGCAAAAGCCACAAGATGAAAAAGAAGACAGTGAAACGGACTGACGAAAAAATCCAGGAACAGCAGCGAAAAGGCGAGCCTAAGTTTCCGAGTGTCGTGGTGGTGTCGCGGCAGATGCCATAGGATAGCTAAAGATGTGGGGACGAAGGACGCTGGAGGCGCTCGGGGAGGGATCACGCGACGAGTAGCCGCGTGAGGTAAAGATCAAACACTGCAAACAACACGATCTACCCATGTTCAGGGCCCTCGTGAGGAGGTAAAACCCCTACTCCTGCCTTTCTCTATGTATTCTGGTGTCTCACCGAGTAGCCACAGTACAAATGTTCTTGCTACCGAGTAGCCACTCTTCTCTCTCCGGGTAGAATTAGGTCAAGAATCTCTACGGGCGTGGTCGTAATGCTTCGTTGTGTGCGTGCCTCGCGCAGGAGTCGGCTGGGCACCTTATATACCCGGTGCCCTGCCGGATACAGCCAAATACAAACAAGTGTCGACATTGTGTGCACACCGTCCTTCTTCCGAGTTCCCGCTGACAGCTTTGGCTTCTAAGCTTGTCCTGATGCAGAAAGCCGTTGGGCAAAACCAAGTAACCAGTCTGTTATCACTGTGCGAACACAGAGTAGGTCCCCCCTATCCTGCGACGCCCTGCTGACACATTGTCGCGGTCAGGCACGCCGTCCCCAGATGAACACTGCTGTGAACAGTGCCAAGTACGGACCCAGGATACGCGGGATCCTGTGTCAGAACGGCTCCTTTGACTTCTGGCCCGAGTAGGTTCCCGCCAATCTTACTCGGACCAACTCTTCTACTCGAACAGATATAACTTGCTTGATATCTCCTTCTGGTCATCTTTTTGTAAGACCGAGTAGCAGTCGACCGGGTAGCAAGTACCGGGTAGGCGGCTACTCGACTAAACTTCTCTTCTGATTGTTGCCTTTACCACTTGCCTTTACCCTACTCGGGGGTAACCCCCCGACAGCAGTCCCCGAAGCTGGTAGAGCCCTGCGAACTCGTTCACTGGGCCCTGCCAGCTTAAAACCAAGCTTGGCAACCTTACCCTTGAACCTCAATATGCCGAGTAAAACCTCCGAGTAGCACTTTGAAGAGTACCTTGAGATTCCTCTCTTCCGAATAAAGCTAGCCTCCTTCTCTGTAACCAAGTAAAAAGTACTTTGAGTTTCCTCCCTTCCGAATAGGGCCAGCTTCCTTCTCTGTAACCGAGTAAAAAGACTTAGGGAATTTCTTCAATCGAATCTCTGCAGCGCAGAGCACAATCCGGCTTTCCGTGCTGCAACTGGGCATGTGTCACGCATCCAGGACCGCGACGTCTCGCTGCCCGGGACCTGACAGGCCACGCGCCCAGTTTTCACGGAGCGGGCCCACGACCTCGTAATGTCCCATCATGCGCAGTAATCGCCCACGATCTCGTCGTGGGATCTAATGCGGCCGTTACGCGCGCGTTCCGCGCTGTGTGCGTTTCCAACCGGCCACAGATCCCACGCCGCACGATTTATTGCCACGATTGATCCCACTACTCCAATTCGTAACGGTAATCCGTGGTGCGGTATAAATACCCCCACGGTAACTTCCTCTTCTCCTTCCGCTTCACTTTCCCCTTCTGCCTCCTCGCTTTTCCGCCGCCGCAGCGCTCTCCGCCGCCGTGCGATTCTTTGCGCCGCCGCGGGCTTGTCCACTCCACCAATTTATTCCAAACTTCTCCAGTCTTCCTACTCGCTTCCATGGCTCGCGGTGACAGTGCTCGCGCCGGCTAGGCCGGCTCCGACGTCACCGCGGAGGACTGCCAGTGGCTCGTGAACACCCGGAGGGTTCCTCCCGGTGTTCGCTGCCGGCCGTCCGACGGCGAGCTTGTTCCGTCACCGCAGGAAGGCGAACATGTCGTCTTCCTCGCGCACTTCGCGCGGGGATTCGGCCTTCCTGCCTCCAATTTCCTCCGCTCTTTCCTAGATCATTATGGTCTCCAGATGCACCATCTGCCTCCCAACGCAGTCGTCTTCCTCTCCTACCACGCCGTGGTGTGCGAAGCCTTCCTCGGCGTTCGCCCCACGACGGAGACGTGGTCGAAGTACTTCTTCTTCCGCCAACAGAGCAAGGGCAAGAAGGATGTCGCGGACACCACCAGCCGGGTAACCGAGACCGGCAGCGCCATGATGGTGCAGCACCCGGGCACCAATCATCCTTGCATCAAAGGCCTGGATTCTGTCCGCAAGTGGCAGAAATCCTTCTTGTACGTGAAGAACATCCCCGCCACGAAGGAGGACAAGATCGAAGACCGCATCAATCTGCCCCCGTGGAGCAACCGAGCTCCTACCGGGCAGAATTGGAAGAGCAAGCCATCCAACAGCAGGAATCTGATACAGATGGAGGAGCGGCTCGCCCATCTGATTGGAGAAGGGCTCAAGAGCGACGATCCAGTCGCCTGCTGGATTCGCAACCACGTGCTGCCTCTGCAACGCCGCTCCCACCCCATGTGCTACATGGGCGGCCCCCGCGACTGTACTCGGACGACTACCTTCGAGCTCAGCAACGCGGATGTCGCCGCTTACGCTCGGTCCATCCTGACCACCGGCCTTCGAGACAACTGGCAGTATGGTTTCATCCCATACAGCCGCACGAAGCCGATTCCATGGGTACGTTCTTCTTAATCTGCTTCTTGTATATGCAATCCGAGTAGATAGCTTCCTCTCCTTGCTGCGACTAGCATTCGCATTCTGCGCCGAGTAGGGCGTTCAGCGGAACTGCTCAGGCTTAGTGTGCTTGTTGTTTGCATGCCTTGTCGGGTAGCACACTTAGGAGAAATACTTAGGCTTAATGTGCTTGATGTTTGCACACCTTGCCGAGTAGAACACTTAGCCGAACTGCTTAGGCTTAATGTGCTTGGTGTTTGCACGCCTAGTCGGGTAGAGCGCCTTCATGCTACTCGGCTTACTTGCGATGTCTCTCTATCCTTCAGGTTCTTGATCGCCAGCTTGCTGAGAGCAGTGAACGCTTCGAGGGCAACTGGTTCGAGGACCGGGAGGAAGACGATGAGGTCCCCTTCGAGACCGCGGACAAGCTCGATCCTCCTGAAGCCGCCCAGACGAGTAAGCATCGCGTGGACTCGTCTCTTCGTGACTGGTCCGAGGATGAAGATGAAGGTAACTGAATTTATCCCCTCTGGTTGCGAGCAGCGCAAACTAATTGCTTCCTGCTTCTGAATTGCTTTTCTTCCTTTCTATTTCACAGAGGGTGCCGACGCTGAGGACGAAGACGAGGATGAGGACGAGGACGAGGGAGCCCTGGTCGTCAAACCTCTTGCAGTCGCCGCTCCTGCTACCCGCAAGCGGGCGGGCAGTGGCGCCCAAGAGCCCCCCGCCAAGAAGAAGAAACCGACCGAGAAGACGACCAAGAAGGTCGTGCAGAGAAAACGACCAGCGATCCCTACCCGCAAGGGGTAAGTTCCTTCTCGATTGCACACTTCGGTTCACTTCGTTCTTCTCGGTTGATTCCCAATCCTTTTACTTCGCTGTTTCCTCTCAGTTTCCTCTGCCTTCTTCTTATTTTCTGAACACAATTTTCTCTTCAGAGCCCCCCTGGATGCGGACGCCGCTTATGCGCCCACTGAGACCAAGAATCAGGCCGCCATCGACGTTGATAAGCTTATCGACCTCGACGGCGACGAGAACGAAGCCGCCAACGCACATGGACACATGGACACCGATGCCCAGAATGTCGAGCTGGAGCAGCAGTCCCGCGCGGATCAAGAAGCGCAGGATGCTGCTCACCAAGATAGGCCTCCTTCTCCTCCGGCCAACACAGCCGAGGAGAACCAAGATCAAGATCAAGAGACGCACAACGACGCCGCCCCTGAGCGGCAGGGAGAAGAACAAGAGCAGCCAGCCACAGGGGCTGCTGAACAGGAAGACCCAGCGACCCAGGCGCGGACAGAAGTGACAGATGCCTTACAGCCAGATCCCACTGCCGAGCAGCGGGTAGAAGTAACCGCCACAACGGAGCAGTACCCCCTGAGCGATGCGCAACCAGACACCGCGCAGGGTAGCGCTCAGCCGGATGCCGCACCGGGTAGCGCGCCCATGGCGCCGCCTACCAAGCAAGGTACCTCCTCCACTGCACTGGACTCCTCCTTGGTGCAGAAAACCAAGGCTGCAGCCAGCCCTCCGGCCAAGCCAGTTACAAGGAAGAACGCTCAGGAAGCTGCCGAGGAGAAGGCCAAGAAGACCACCGAGAAGAAGACCACCGAGAAGCCAACCGCCCAGAAGGAGATTTCAAAGAAACGGGCTTCCGAGAAGCCAGCAGAAGGCACCGTTCGCAGGAACCCGGCGCGTGGCGCCGGTCAAGATGCAACCGTGATGCCGCCGCCAGCACCAACCGCCAAGTCCACTCAGCTGGCTATCCGCGAGCCTGGCGCGGCTGCTGACGCATCCGGTGTCACAGATCCGCCCAGCTTCCCACCTTATATGGTGAAGGTCAGCCAGCAGCACCAGATTGGCTTAACCTCCGCGGAGAGGAAACTTGCTCTTCGGAAAGGGAAGAAAACCGTGGCAGTGGACTCCAGACCCCCGGCCCAAAATCAGGACAAGTCCCTCTCCATTTCTTCGCGCGAGGTTCAGGACCAGGCGGTGACATCTCAGGGCCTTGAGCAAGTGCTCGATTTGGTTGGCTTCATCGATGCCAAGTGGGACAGCAAGGTGCTGGGCAACTCGAACTGGGACGGCACGGATTTGGGCGACTTGGACCATATGCGTGTCGATTGGAACAAGGCGGACTTGGGTTACAAACCCATGACTATCTCATCCAACTCCGCCACCCTTGCTGCCAAGATGTTCGTCCATCGCAAGAATGCAGAGGACCTTGAGCAATCTTACGCGGTAAGCTTCTACTCATCCTCCCCGAGTTGCGTTTCACTTTTCTTCTACTCTTCTTCTTTTCCTTATCCATCACCCAGTCCCCGAGATTCTGGCCGAGTAGGCGGATACACTCCCGAGTTTCCGCCTTCTCGGGTTGAATCTTTATTACTTTGCCTGATTCTTCTTCCTTTTGCTTCTCAGAATAGCTTACTGAAGCGGACTGGCCCGCACCGTCAGCTACTCTGGAACCACGCCATTGCCAAGAGACGCATTGAGGCCCTGGAAAGAGAGCGCGCAGATGACGAGGCAGCCGAGAAGGATGTGATGAACAACACATTGAAACTTTCTGAAGTTGAAGGTACGCTTCTAGCTACGCGGTTCTTGCGTTTGTTGTTTACGCCCGCTTTTGCTTTTTGCGCTAACCACTTCTACTCTGCAGGGAAGTTAAAGGCCCTGGCGGAGGAGCACTCAACCTGCCGTGCCTTTGTCGAGAGTGGCCAAGCCACGATTAAAAGACTAGAAGGTACGTTGCCGTCTTCTCGGCTTGTCTTTGTGTTTCTTTCTTCGCTACTCTGCTGACCGTATTTTGCTCTTCTCAGAAGATCATAAGAAGTTTGCCGAGGAACATCAAGACTGCCTCAAGCCTGCTGAGGTGCAGCAGCAATTGTCCAGCCAGGCTGTCGAGCTGATAAAAGAGCACACTACCGAGATGGAAGCTCTCCAACTCCAGCTGCAGACTGCGCTCAAGGACGCCCTCAACTTAGCAGCCGAGAAGGAGGAGTTGCTTGCCGAGAAGAAGAAGAACGAAGCGGCAGCCAAAGCCAAGGAGAAAGCCCTCGAACAAGAGTGCGAGGTGCTGAAGAAAAGCAACGCTGATCTCTTCGCTCAGCTGAATGGGCTCCGCTTGATCGAAGAAAGGCACCTAGCCGACGAGGAATTGTGGAAGAACAAGCTTCAGGGGCTACTCTACAATCTGAACAGTAAGTGCCCTCTTTCCTGCGTCTCTGTTACTCGGTTCACTTTCTACTCTGCTTCTGTCTCTGAGTTTCTCAATAGCTCTTCCAAGAGTCTTCCCCGGCCTTGAATCTTCGTGCAAGCCTGCTATGGCAAAGGCCCGGGCAGCTCGCGCCGAGAAGGGCGAGCCTACGGACACCAAGGCGGAAATTGAAGAGTGCCTCCTCGTCATGCAAGGTCAGCTTCAAGGTCTGGAAGGCGTGGGCACCGAGCTGGTGCGCATCGCCTTCAAGCTCCACGACCTCTTCTGGCCTCAGGATTCCGCGCCAACAACAATCCAAGGGCTCGCCTTGAAGCTGAACGGCGTGAAGGCCGAGCTGAAGAAATGGCGCGCATCGGGAGCTCGGGCAGGCGCGGACATGATGCTGCTATTTATCACCAGTTGGTATGAAAACCTTAATCTGCAGATTGTCCGCGAGATGCGCCAGGACTCCAAGTGGGAGAAGAACCCCGACTGCGTGGCTATCCGCCAGCTGGTCGCTCACGAGGTCGCTCAGTATGCTGATACCGCGACCTTTATCGACGGCCTCACCGAGCCCGACACCGAGGTGGACGAAGGCGAGGAGGAGGATAAAGACGAAGAGACGGACACAGAGGAGCTGGACCTGAGCTGCTTCGAGT
Source organism: Alopecurus myosuroides (assembly GCA_028641055.1). Classification (NCBI taxonomy): domain Eukaryota; kingdom Viridiplantae; phylum Streptophyta; class Magnoliopsida; order Poales; family Poaceae; genus Alopecurus; species Alopecurus myosuroides. Next base: position 309,880,158 of record CM054061.1, read on the forward strand.
CTCCTGGTGGCAAGGCCGAGAAGGGGAAGACTGCGGTCGTCGCGGGTAGCGATGAGGAGGACGAGAACGATAAGATGTCAATTGACACCGCCGCGCTCGATTTCGGCACCTCGTTAGGGGCTGCCCTCGACGACACCGTCAGCCTTCGCACTCAAGCTACTGGCTCCACCTCCGCGACAGAGCCCGTCTCAGTGGCCACGGCCACTTCAGACCAGGTAGCCACCGAGTCCGACGCCGAGCTAGCGAAGACCATCCCCGTCAACCTGGAAGCGGATGCGACCAAGGCCAACGCCGAGGATGAAGCTGCGAAGACCGTTGACGCCAGCTCGGAGGCAGACGCGACCAAGGCCACTACTGAAGATGAAGCAACCAAGGCCAGCACCGAGAACGCCGCCTCGACCTGAATCTGTCCTGCAGCTCATTCCTCAAACACTTATCAGATCCCCGGGATGCCAGGTGCAAATGTATCAGACTACCTACGCCGTTTGCTACTCATTTTTATTCACACTTGTTGTTTTCAACTTAATCATTTTGTTCAGCCTTGGCTCAATGCCGGGTTGCGTTATCATGCGAGTCCCCGAGTTGCATTTCTTATTCACTCTCTCTTTTCGTCTAAGCTCTACCCGCAACTTGTTGCTTTTTTGGTATTCGAGTCACAAGAGTTAAAGAGCAGAGCTGCAAATACTTAGCCGCTTAGAAACAATCATAGTAACGCAGCCCACCACTTAACCGAAAAGCTTGCCATGAAGCCGGGTTTCGGACAGCAGCAGAGTCGAAGAGTTGGCATGTAGGTTTAAACACAGTACTCAATGTACTTTTGAATTTTGAAGTAGAGCAACCGAATAGGCAAAAGGTAAAGCCGAGTAGAAACACTTGGAGCAATTTTGGACGAGGGCAGTCCCCGAGTTCAATTTCAGATTGCAGAATAGAATTTCAACTCGGATAAGAGGGTACATACACATCTTTGCTCACGAATGAAAGCGACGCAGTAGGGCTACATTCCAAGGGCGCTTGGATTCCTCTCCAGCTTTATCTGCCCTGTTCGCCTGTGATGGGCGCACATCTACAAGGTAGTATGCATCGTTGTGCAGCGCTTTGCTCACAATGAAGGGCCCTTCCCATGGAGGGGACAGTTTGTGCATCCCGGCTGTGCGCTGCACAAGCCTAAGGACCATGTCTCCTTCTCGGAAAACCCTTGGGTTCACCTTTCAGCTATGATAACGCCGTAGGTTTTGCTGGTAGATAGCCGAACGTGACAGAGTAAGCTCTCTTGCTTCTTCGAGCAGGTCAACGTCGTCTTCTCGAGCTTCTCTCGCCTCTACCTCAGTGTAGAGGGTTACTCGAGGGGAGTCATGCTCTAGGTCTATTGGCAATACGGCCTCAGCCCCATATACCAAGAAGAATGGTGTGTAGCCGGTTGACCGGTTAGGGGTAGTCCTTAGACTCCACAACACCGCTGGCAACTCGTCTAGCCAACACCCAGGTGTTTTCAGCAGTGGCTCAATCAGCCTTGGCTTTATGCCTGCCAGCACCATGCCATTTGCTCTTTCCACTTGTCCATTGGAGGCTGGATGCGCAACAGACGCAACATCTAGTCGGATGTGCTTATCTCTGCAGAACCGCACCATTGCCCCCTCTGCGAAATTTGTGCCGTTTTCGGTGATGATGCTGTGCGGGTAGCCGTATCTCAGGATCACATCCTTCAAGAACTTCACAGCTGTGGCCCCATCGCACTTCCGAATAGGCTTCACTTCAATCCACTTGGTGAACTTGTCCACCATGACCAAGATGTGTGTCATGTTGCCTTTAGCCGGCTTGAAGGGGCCAACCATATCCAGGCACCATACGGCAAACGGCCATGTGATAGGAATCGTCTTCAGCTCGGAAGCAGGCATGTGAATCTTACTCGCGAACATCTGGCAGCCATTGCACTTCCTCACGATGTCTTCAGCTTGATGCAGAGCTGTGAGCCAGTAGAAGCCATGCCGAAAAGCTTTCTTGACCAATGCCCGAGAAGAGGCGTGGTGCCCGCATTCTCCTTGGTGTATTTCCAGCAGAATTTCTCCTCCTTCTTCTGGGTCCACACAATGTTGAAGCACGCCGGTGGCACTTCTTTTGTGCAGCACATCTCGGAATATAGTGTAGCCCTTGGATCTTCTCTGAATCTGTCTTGCGACCACCTCATCCTCTGGCAAAGTACCGTCCCTTAGAAAGGATAATATGGGCATGGCCCAACTCGGTGTCTCCCGTGTGGGAAACACTGGTTCGTCCACTTCCATTGGGACATGCACCTCTGGTTGCTCTTTAGGGCTGGGAGCACTTCTCTGGAGCCCTGATCGATTGGCAAGGACTTCCTCAATGAATGCGACAGTCCCTGGGTTAAGGACAGCAGTCCCCGAGTATGGAGTGGTAGTCCCCGAGTAGGGAGTGGCAGTCCCCGAGTAAGGAGTGGCAGTCCCCGAGTAGGGAGTGGCAGTCCCCGAGTAAGGAGTGGCAGTCCCCGAGTAGGGAGTGGCAGTCCCCGAGCTTCCTGTAGCATTCTCCCAGTCAATCTCCATGGGATCAGATTCCTCGCTTGGCAGGGAAGGGACAAATATGGATTCCGAGTTGGGAGAGGGCTTGATGGATGGCTTCCTCAAGTGCTCCAAGGCAACTCCCGCCAGGATGGATTGCCGAGAAGATCCCAACTTGGACAGCTCGTCTGCTGCTTCGTTCTCTGCTCGGTGAATGTGCTGGAACTCGCAGCCTTCGAAGAATCCAGTCATAGATTGTACCAGGAAGCGATATGATGCCATGTTGGCATCTAGAGCATCCCAAGTGCCAGAGACTTGCTGCACCACCAGATCTGAATCTCCATAGCATATGATGCGCTGCACGCCAACCTCCTTGGCTACTCGCAAGCCATGCACCACTGCCTCGTACTCTGCTACGTTGTTGGACGCCTTGAAATGAATCTGCAGCACATACTTGAGTTGATCTCGCTTGGGTGACGTAAGCACCACGCCAGCACCAAGGCCTTCCTTCACCTTCGAGCCATCAAAGTGCATCTTCCAGTAATTAGAAACTGGAGCAGGAGGTTCATACTGCACCTCGGCCCAATCCACCAGAAACTCCGCCAGAATCTGAGACTTGATAGCTTCTCTTCTCGCATACGCGGGTGCATACGCGGCCAGCTCGATTGCCCACTTGGCTACTCTGCCACTCGCATCCTTGTTGCCAATGATATCCGAGATGGGAGCAGAGCTCACAACTGTGATAGGATGCTCTTGGAAGTAATGCTTTAGCTTCTTGGCGCCCAGGTACACGCCGTAGGTCATCTTCTGGTAATGCGGGTAGTTCTGCTTGGAGCTAGACAGCACTTCACTGAGATAGTACACTGGGCGCTGCACACTCTTACCTTCTTCTTCTCGCTCCACCACAATCACCACACTGACTACTCGGTTAGTGGCAGCAATGTACAGCAGCATTGGCTCCTTGGGTAGCGGACTAGCCAAGATGGGAGCGCTAGCCAGCATTGCCTTCAGCTCGTTGAATGCCACATACGCTTGCGGATTCCAGACAAACTTGTCACATTTCTTCATCAGCTGGTATAGAGGCAGGGCCTTCTCGCCCATTCGGCCCAGGAAACGGCTCAGAGATGCCAAGCAACCAGTGAATTTCTGCACGTCTTTCAGGGATCTCGGCAAAGACATGCTCTCAATAGCTTTTATCTTTGAAGGATTGGCTTCAATGCCCCGACTAGACACCAGGAAGCCGAGTAGCTTGCCAGCCGGGAAACCAAAGGTGCATTTACTCGGGTTCAGCTTCATTTTATACTTGCGTAGGTTAGCAAAGGTTTCCTCCAGGTCGGCAAGCAGAGTATGTGTTTTATTCGTTTTGATGACAATGTCATCTACGTACACCTGCACATTCTTGCCGAGCTGGTCGTGCAAGCATTTCTGCATGCATCTCTGATAGCTTGCACCCGCATTCCTCAAGCCAAAACACATGACACGATAGCAATAAGCCTCGTACGGGGTAATGAAAGCAGTCTTTATTTGATCAGCAGGATTGAGTGCAATCTGGTGGAAACCAGAGTAGGCATCTATGAAAGACAGCAGTTCACAACCAGCAGTGGAATCGATCACCTGATCGATGCGAGGTAGCGGGAAGGGATCCTTGGGGCATGCCTTGTTCAAGTCGGTGTAGTCGACACACATGCGCCATGCAGTGGCAGCCTTGGGATCCTCCTTCTTCTTCTCGACCATGACCGGGTTGGCTAGCCAATCCGGATGCAGCACCTCCATGATGAAATTGCTTATCAGCAACTTGGTGATCTGGTCGCCAATGGCTTTCCTTCTCTCATCTCCGAAGCGGCGCATAGCCTGCTTCACTGGCTTGGCGTCAGGACGCACATGTAATGAGTGCTCAACCAACTCCCTCGGGACTCCTGGTAGATCTTCATTGGACCAGGCGAACACGTCCCGATTCTCACGGAGGAAGTGGATGAGCTCGCTTTCCTCTTTCTCCGCCAACCCGGAGCCAATGATGGCTACGCGATCGGGGAACTCGGGGTCGACCTGGACCTTCTTGGTTTCCTGAGATGCCTGGAACGCGGTCCCGTGTTGCGTACTCGGTACGCCCTGCGCGCCAGCTTGCGCGGATTGCGCCATGGCCACCACCTCATACATCTTCCTCTTCTCGGCAGCAATCACCATCGACTCCGCCAACTGGGAACCAGCAGAGGCACACTCCATGGACTTCTTGTAATCACCAGCAATGGTAATCACACCATTGGGACCAGGGATCTTCCTCTTCAGATATGTCGTGTGGGTAGAGGCCATGAACTTGCTCAGAGCCGGCCTGCCGAGTAGAGCATGGTAAGGGATCTTGTGATCAACCACCTCGAACTGCAGGCGCTCTGTGCGGCAGTTCTCCCTTGTACCGAATAGCACATCTATCCACACTCGGCCAATCGGGTTGCACGATACTCCCGGCACAATGCCATGGAAGGTGGTCTTGCTAGGCAGTAGCATATTCTCGGCCAGGCCAAGCTTCTCGAGTGTGTCTCTGTACACGATGTTGATGCTGCTGCCGTTGTCAATTAGCACCTTGCTGAACCTCACATTCTTCTCGGGACCCAGGAAGGTACGATCCAACACCAAGGCGTAGCTACCCGGGTTGGGCATCACCTTGGGATGATCTACTCGGGACCACCTGATCTCTTGGTCACACCAATACATGTAGTGAGGGACAGCAGGAATCACTGCATTGACCTCCATAGCACGCCTGTGCTGTGATTGCTTGTCGACCGGCTCAGAGGTGAAGATCATGTAGCTCTCGTGGTGCTCTTGGTACTGGTTGGAGCCTCCGCCCCCATTGTTGCCGTTGTTGTTGTTGCCTTGGTAGTTGTTGTTGCCTCTGTTGTTGTTGCAGTTGTAGTTGTTGTTGTTGTTGTTGCGGTAGCCCTCATTGTTGAAGTGACGGTTGGCTCCTAAAGCCACTTGGTTCACATTTTCCCTTCTCGGAAACACTGGCGGCCGAGCTGCGGGTGCGCGAGCAGGCTGCACATTAGCATTGGCCGCTGGCAGAGGAGGAGGAGGAGGCAAGCCTTCATTCTTGATCAGATCCCACCACTCGCACTGCCGGGTGGTATGATTGGCAGGCCTTGAGGGGTGCTGAGTGTGAAAGCTGCATGGGCCATCCTTCATGTCGTCAAAGACGAACTTCCTCGGTTGCTCGGAGTTGCCGCTACCCGACTGAGGAGCACGGAATGGTTTCTTGTTGCCTTGGACCTGGTTCTGGTTCTTCCCGTAGGCTCCAGCAGGTTTCTGCCTTTGGCTACCCCCAGCTCCAACAGCCACTGCATTCACCTCTTCAGGGTCATACCGAGTATCTATTCGGTCACCCTTGCGCTTGTTGCGGAACTCGTTGCGCTTGCTGTTGCTGAAGTTTCTTCTCGGCTCAGAGGAGTCCATCAAGGGCTGAGTAGGATCAGCGAGTGCGTACTGATCCGCAATCTTGATGGTCTCCGCCAGAGTGTTTGGCATCTCCCTCTGCAACCTTTGCCACAGCATACTGCCATGTCTGCAACCCTGCGCAAACCAAGTGATGGCCTGGGCCTCGTTCACACCTTCACAAGTGTTACTCAATGTGCTCCACCGAGTAAGGTACTCGCGGTCCGTCTCATCTTCTCGCTGCCTGCAAGCGGACAGCTGCTGTGGCCTATTCGGCCTCTTGTAAGTGCTTGTGAAGTTGCTGATGAAGGCGTCCGAGAAATCCAGCCAGCAATTGATGCTGTTCTTGGGCAAGTTGTTGAGCCAAGTGCGAGCTGGACCCTCTAGCATCTGCGGGACGTAGTGCACCGCCCATCTCCGGTTTCCGTTCGCGATATGAACCGCAGTGACATAGTCATTGAGCCAATCCTCCGGCTTGGTGCTGCCGTTGTAACTCTTGGTGCCTCTTGCAAGCTGGAAGTTCTTCACGGACGGCTCGTTCATGATGCGCGGGCCAAAGCACTCGGGGCCAGGAGGACCCGTGTTCTCCAGCCGGGCTGACAAGCTGATCCGGTCCAGCTGGTGCCTTGCATCTCCAGGCGCCAACACGCGCTCGCCAACACGATCCAGAATATCATAGCCGGCCATCTCCATGGCCGAGTAGCCGTCATCATATCTGTCCACCTGCACCGCTGCAGGCTGCTCCACCGGGTTGGCGACTGGCGCCACTGCGCGCGGCTGCTGCCTCTGCCGAGTAGACTGAGCGGCGGGACACCGAGAAGGTCCTGGGCGCTCTCCAGCTCGGACCTGGCTTTGAGCTTTATGGGCTTGAGAGCCTGCTCCTGCAGCGTTGTGTTTCTGACCGGGCTGCTGCGGCACAGCGAGCTGTTTCGCGGCAGCAGTCGGGTCGTACACCTGCATTTGCCTGTCTCCGCCAGAACGTCCGCTGCGGCTCTTCTCGCGACTGGGGTGCGGAGATGAGGCCTGATCGTTAGATCTAGCCGCGTGCGAGTGCACCACCTGAGAAGCTCCGGCACCCGGGTTGGCTTTTCGGAACTCCTCGTTCTGCCTGGCGGCCTCCAACACCAACTCGTTGAGCCTCTCCTGCTGCCTAACGCGCGCGTCACCGTCGAGATGAGGTAACTCGGCGGCCACGACCTCTGCAGCTCTAAGTGTCTTGGCGGGTGTGCTATACCTAGGCCTAGTGGAGGTGTTTGCGGTGGCGGACTGAGCGGGAGCCTCTACAACCGTTGCCATCTCGGCACCTAGATTACGCCACGTGGCGCCTACCCTGCTAGCTCTCCTAGTGACTGGCGTGAAGCCATGAGCCTTGTTGTACTCAAGCTGATCTAAGCTAAGCTCTAGCCTGATCTTGTCCAACTCCGCCTGCTCAGCGAGCAGCTCTTGGCGCTGCCGGTCGAGCTGCGCCTTCATGGTCAGGAGCTCGAGGTCGGTGGGAGGCGGCATGCCCGTCCGCGCAGCAGACGCAGGGATAGTCGGAGTAGTGGAGGGAGAGAGGTTGCAGTCCTTCTCGTAAGGCCTGTGGGTCCTGCCACCAGCGCTCGAGCCAGCAAGATCCTCGACGACGACCGCGGCGCCAGCAGCACCCGTGCCGGCGTCTGCAGCCAGGCCAGCTACCATCACCTCCGCGACGTCCGCGGAGCGGCCCAGCGGCCTCCCGCGCGCGGCGATAACCGCAGGTGGATCCTCCGCGTCATGCACCAGCTCGGGGTACTCGCAGTCGACGACGGTGGCGACGTAGACGAGGTGAGAGCCGAAGGAGATCACCGAGCCGCCCTCCGGCATGGCCTTGCCGCCGAAATCGCCGGCGTTGTCGGTGACGAAGTCGAAGGAGCTGAATCTGTGGACAAGGCCACAGACCACGCGCTCTCCAGTAGCAGAAATCGATCCCGTCCGAACGGAAACTCCAGCCAGCGCCGCTGGTTGCCCCACGGTGGGCGCCAACTGTCGTGGTGGTGTCACGGCAGATGCCATAAGATGGCTAAATATGTGGGGACGAAGGACGCTGGAGGCGCTCGGGGAGGGATCACGCGACGAGTAGCCGCGTGAGGTAAAGATCAAACACTGCAAACAACACGATCTACCCAGGTTCAGGGCCCTCGTGAGGAGGTAAAACCCCTACTCCTGCCTTTCTCTATGTATTCTGGTGTCTCACCGAGTAGCCACAGTACAAATGTTCTTGCTACCGAGTAGCCACTCTTCTCTCTCCGGGTAGAATTAGGTCAAGAATCTCTACGGGCGTGGTCGTAATGCTTCGTTGTGTGCGTGCCTCGCGCAGGAGGCGGCTGGGCACCTTATATACCCGGTGCCCTGCCGGATACAGCCAAATACAAACAAGTGTCGACATTGTGTGCACACCGTCCTTCTTCCGAGTTCCCGCTGACAGCTTTGGCTTCTAAGCTTGTCCTGATGCAGAAAGTCGTTGGGCAAAACCAAGTAACCAGTCTGTTATCACTGTGCGAACACAGAGTAGGTCCCCCCTATCCTGCGACGCCCTGCTGACACACTGTCGCTGTCAGGCACGCCGTCCCCAGATGAACAGTGCTGTGAACAGTGCCAAGTACGGACCCAGGATACGCGGGATCCTGTGTCAGAACGGCTCCTTTGACTTCTGGCCCGAGTAGGTTCCCGCCAATCTTACTCGGACCAACTCTTCTACTCGAACAGATATAACTTGCTTGATATCTCCTTCTGGTCATCTTTTTGTAAGACCGAGTAGCAGTCGACCGGGTAGCAAGTACCGGGTAGGCGGCTACTCGACTAAACTTCTCTTCTGATTGTTGCCTTTACCACTTGCCTTTACCCTACTCGGGGGTAACCCCCCGACACCGAGAGTTGATGGAGAATGCAACCTAACTTTCCTGGCAACTCCCTCAGCAAAGGTGGCAAAGAGAACGCTTCGAGAAATAAACGTGGTTGTCCCTGCAACCCCGAAATTGTTGAAGTACTCAAATACACCAATTACCTGGGATCAGTCTGATCATCCCGGGAATATCCCTGAACCCGGCACGCAAGCTCTAATTGTAAGTCCTATTGTTCAAAACATTAGGCTAAAAAGAGTGCTGATGGATGGAGGATCCAACATTAACATAATGTACCTAGATACATTGAAGCATCTGTGAATCCCGGAGACCCAACTCAATCATAGCAACATACGTTTTCACGGCATCGTCCGTGGCAGACAAGCACGATCCCTAGGAGAAATTTTCCTAGACGTAACCTTTGGAGACAAAGATCACTTCCGTCAGGAAAAAGTATCCTTCGAGGTTGTGCCGTTCGAAAGTGTGTATCACGCAATACTCGGGCGTCCAACTTTCGCCAAATTCATGGCAAGATCATGTTATATTTATAACAAGATGAAGATGCCAGGGCCCAAAGGAGGTGTAATTACCATAACAGGAGACTTCAAGCTGGCAAACGAGCTGGAAAAAGAAAACGCCCTTTGCGCTGAAAAAGTGATAGCAAAGGGAGAATTGAAAGAGCTGGCAAAAGAAGTATCGCCGACAGAAATGCCAGCAGGAAAGGAAAGCCGGAAGCCCGCAGACAGCTTCAAAGCTTCCGAAAACACAAGACAGGTAATCCTAGATCCTAAAGATCTGACAAAGTTTGTCGTAGTAGGAACTGGGATGACCGACAAATAGGAAGGCGAGCTCATCAAGTTCCTCCATGAAAACTGGGACATTTTCGCATGGTGTCCTGCGGACATGCCAGGCGTACCCATGGAACTTGCTGAGCATCAACTTAAGGTGATTCCAAGGTCTAAACCCGTCAAACAAGGTCTCCGTCGATTTGACGGAAGAAGACGGAAGGTCATCGGCAAGGAGATTATCCGGCTTTTGGCAGCAGATTTTATCCGGGAAGTTATACATACTGAATGGTCAGCAAACCCAGTATTAGTCCCGAAGAGAGACAGTACTGCCCTTAGGATGTGTATAGATTATACTGGTTTGAACAAATTGTGCCCAAAAGATAGATATGCGTTACCACGAATCGATCAAATAATAGATGCCACTGCTGGCTCTGAGCTTTTATGTTTTTTGGATGCATATTCCGGGTATCATCAAATACGCATGAAGGTAGAAGATTAAATCAAAACTTCCTTCATAACCCCATATGGGACGTACTATTTCATAACCATGCCTTTTGGCCTGAAGAACGCCGGTGGAACTTACCAGCGTTGCATGCAACGATGTTTGCACAGTCAGATTGGCAAAAACATCCACATTTATGTGGACGAAATTGCCGTCGTGTCCAAGGAGAAAGATACACTCCTTGAAGATTTGCGAGAAACCTTCAAAATTTGCACACTTATAAGATGAAGCTAAATCCATTAAAGTGCGTATTCGGGGTTCCCTCAGGAAAACTTCTGGGTTTTATTGTTTCTCATAGAGGAATAGAAGTAAACCCAGAAAAGATCAAAGCAATCTTAAACAGCTCCAAGCCTACGTGAGTAAAAGATGTACAAAGATTGACGGGTTCTGCAGCAGCCGTTAGCAGGTTTATTAGCCGGCTAGGGGACAAAGCTCTGCTACTATACAAGTTGTTGAAGAAATCCGACAAATTCGAGTGGACAGAAGAAGCAGACGCAACATTAACCCAGTTGAAAGAAACTTTGATGAAAGCTCCGATTTTGGCATCCCCAAAAGACGAAGAACCTATGCTACTGTACCTTACGGCTACAAACCGGGTTATTAGTGCGGTAATAGTGGTGGAAAGGCAGAAAGACGAACAAAGCATACCAGATCAGCATCCGGTATATTATGTAAGTGAAGTTTTCTCCGAGTCCAAACAAAGGTACCCACACTATCAAAAACTGGCATATGGCGTATTTTTCGCATCTCAAAAACTTCGCCATTACTTCCAAGGACATTCCATAACAGTGGTATGTAAAGCACCACTAGGGGATATAATAAACAATGCTTAGGCAACTGGCCGAGTATCCAAATGGGGCATCGAGCTAGCAGCATTCGACATTAGGTACCAACCCAGGACGGCAATAAAATCCCAGGTTCTGGCAGATTTTGTCGCCGACTGGACGGAAGCAATGGAAAAAACACCAATGTCGGAGTCCGAGTACTGAATCATGCACTTTAACGGATCCAAGATGAAGGAGGGTGCTGGAGCTGGTGTAGTCCTAAAATCCCCTAAAGGAGATACAATGGAATATGTATTACAAATACATTTCAACGCCAGTAACAACGTGGCAGAATACGAAGCTCTACTTCATGGCTTACATATTGCAAAGGAAATAGGTGTCAAACGTATATTGTGCTATGGCGACTCAGATTTGGTACAGCATCAGCTCAACCAAACTTGGGATGCCAAAAGCCCCATAATGGCCGAATATCGGAGAACGGTGGACGAGTTTGCAATCTGTTTCTTTGGATTTGAAGTACTTCATGTAAAAAGAGAGGAAAACTGGAACGCGGACGCATTAGCCCGCATGGGGTCAGAAAGGGTAAAAATCCTACCACCTGGGGTGTTCGTCCAACACTTGTATGAACCATCGATAAAAGGTGGAGATGTTGATTATCCTCTGGCTTCCGAGTCAATTGAGGCCATGCTCGTTAACCCAGATCGGACAATTCCATATTTAAACTTCTTAGTTGATCAGAAGTATCCGGATGGAGCAGACGAAGTCTTGCAAAGACAGATTTAGCGTCGATGCAAAGGATACACGGTAAGTAATAATTGCCTGTATAAACGCAGTACTACCGGAATTTTTCTGCGATGTATTTCACCAGAAGAAGGACGAGAAATCCTGCAAGAAATCCATGCCGGAGATTGCGTACATCATGATCAATCAAAAAGCATAGTCAAAAAAGCATTCCGTGCAGGGTTTTTCTGGCCAACAGCCAAGACAGACGCTGAGCACATAGTAAATACATGTGTAGGGTGTCAATATTACGCCACACAGACAAATATGCCAGCCCAAGCACTCAAAACAATCCCCATTACATGGCCGTTTGCGGTCTGGGGGCTAGATATGATGGGACCATTGAAAACTGCATGGGGGCGGACTCACATATCTACTCGTAGGAGTGGATAAATATACCAAGTGGGTAGAGGCTAAACCCATCAAAAAGCTTGATGGTGTAACTGCAATAAATTTCATCATTGACGTAGTCATGAGATACGGTGTTCCACACAGCATAATAACAGACAACGGGACAAATTTCTCCATTAGAGAGCTGGCAAAATATTGCCGACAAACGGGAATTCGCCTAGATCTTGCATCTGTGGCACACCCGCAATCCAATGGACATGTTGAAAGAATGAATAGCTCAATCTTACAAGGAATACGCCCAAGACTCGAATCTCCTCTTCATAGAGCAGCTGGGGCATGGGTAGAAGAGTTACCCTCCGTGCTTTGGAGTATTCGAACAACACCAAATAGGTGAACTGGGAAAACCCCGTTTTTCCTAGTTTATGGTGCTGAAGCAATTCTGCCAACGGACATGATCCATGATAGCCCAAGAGTGCAGGATTTCGATGACTCAGATGCCGAAAACGCACGACAGGATGCCGTCGACCTCTTAGAAGAGGTACGAGAGCTTGTGCTTCAAAGATCCGCCATTTATCAGCAAGGTTTACGACATTACCATAGTCGGAAAACCAGGCATCGTTCTTTTAAAGAAGGTGACTTAGTGCTAAGATTGGTACAACAAAGAAAGCACAAATTGGCCCCAGTATGGGAAGGACCATTTGTCATCAGCAAAGCTATGAAAAATGGATCATACTATCTTGTAGACATTCGAGATATGGAAGACCATACCGAAAAGCCGAATCGCAAAAGAAAGAGAAAGATACATGATGAACTAGGAGAGACAAAGAGGCCCTGGAGTATCCAGCAGTTACGTCCCTTCTATACTTAGTTCAATTCCTATGTAAACATATTTGAGATCATGAAATAAAGTTGTCGGAATTCTTACATCCATGTTTTTACAAGTTTATTATAGTACAAAGCATGATTCTGTCTTATCTATTTCCCAATGATCTTACAAAATACTCAATGTTAACCCGAATTGTGCCTGCGTGATCGGCGTTTAAAAACTGAATGATTTTTCAGCCTACTAAAGGCTAAAGGAAACTCGGATTGTGCCTACGTGCCCGAGTTTCATCCAAAAAGTTCCTTACTATTCTCTAAGTATTATCTGATTTTTTATGTGCTAGGTCACTGGAGCTAGTAAGTAAAAATGCCTTTAGTATGATCCATGTTTCCAAGTTTGAACTGATCGGTTTTACCCAGTCACTTGGCATGAAGATTAAAATGCTACTGAGCCATTTCAAACACTAAGCACAGTTAAAGCACATAAACCAGAGAACTTAGAAGATAAAGGAATATATAACCCGGAAAACTTGCAAAGGATTAATAATATTAACTGCAAAAGGCGGAGTACTTGTTCATACAAATGGATAGAAGCATTACAATAAGGTTTACATTCTAAAAGTTCAGTAATGCTCCTATTTCCTATCTTTCCTATCCAGGGCAAGGAAAATTCTTCAAGCATCCGAGTCATCTTCGCTGCTGGACTCCTCGGGGCTTCTGGATAGGTGATCGAGATATTCACAATAGAAGCAATCTTGGTAGCGTGACCTTTGATCTCATCAAAGATGGTGGTCCCCTGGGTCTCCGTGTATCCTTGAGGGATGTCGGACGCCACGCGCCAAGATTTAGCAGTGGGATAGTGCATACACATAAGCCCTAGAGCCATGCGTGCACCACCCCGTGCCGCGGAGTGCAAAGTGGATTCCTTGGCGTCCGCCACTTCAATGATAGCTCCCGGAGGTTTTTCAACTTCCGAGAGATCCCCAGACTTTGCGGGAAGATACTTGTTGATGAGCAACATCCCCGCAGCTTTGATCGCGGTGAATACCTTCCCGAAAGCTCGGATTTTCTCAATCCGAGTAAGTGCTGGGTCATCTCCTGTTTTTTCAGACAAACAACCAAAGGGTTAATGAAAAAGCAGAGAAAGAAATCAAAACATGGAAAATTCGGTAAAAGTAAATGACTTACCGAGGATCTTATCCATCTCAGATCCTTCCTCTAGGCGCAGGGTCAAGGCATTTTCCAAATCTCGGATGGTTGCCTTGTCCTTGTCGACTTGCTGGGAGGCATTGGATTGAGCAATGCCAACTGCTAGCTGGCTAGCCTCTAGCTCCTTCTGAACCCTCATAGGATCCTTATGAATGTCCAGGTTCTCTCGGCGGAGGTTCTCGGCATTGCCGGCATCTTCAGCAATTTGTTTGTCTTTCGCCAAAGCAGCTGAAAAGCGAGGAAATATCCGGGTTAGAAAACTTGGAAAAATACTTAGGAAAAAAGATATGGACAAGAAACCTCAGAGGACTAAAATACCTGTTGTTTCCTCCAGCTGTTGCTGAGATGATGCCAGCTCTGTTTCCTTAACTTCAAGAATAGAGAGAAGGCTTCTAACCTCCTTATTCCTGACCGTCAGTTTGCCGAAAACTTCCATGTTTATGCTTTCAGCGGTTTGGTGAAACACGGAAATGAACCAGAACGCTTAAGTTAGAAACAAGAATGATAAAGTTGAAAGCATTAAGTTAAAAGCATGCATTTGACTTATTGCTTGGGGGCTAGAGATATTACCTGGCTCATCCGCTGTAAACCTGCCAAATTTTTGGTGAACTCTTTTGCGTATTCGGCAAAAAGAGTCCCAGCAACGCTAAGGCCCTCGTTGATATTCTTGAATTCTTTATCAAAGGTGGGAATGGGTTCCTCCTCAGTTATCCGAGAAGGACCTACCACCTATGGGACCGCCTTTTCCCTCGTGTCCGCTTCCGGCACAATGGGCTGGCTGGTCTGCTGGGTTTCGACGTTGGGGGCACCAGCATGCTCCTCTGTAGCTACTACTGGGGTATCTGGAGCGGTAGCAGGGGAAGGATGTGGGCCTCTGATGGCCACGTATTTGTGCCTCTTTAGCGTTTTAGGCTTCAGAGTTGTGGGGGCCAAGCTAAAAAAGAGAAATGCCGGAAAAGTTATAACTCCGAGACAAAAGGAAAAAATTCCGACAAAAAAGAATAACATAGGCGCACAAACCTGGAAGTTGCGACGGGAACCCAACCAAGATCAATAATTTCCTGTGAAGTGGAGATCTTCTTGCGCTTGCGTCCACCGGCAAAGTTAGAGCGCAGTACATCTAGCTCGGCATCAGAAGCAAGTTCCGACTCAGGAAATTCGGTGATCTGTTAAAAAGGGCAAAAGCCGAGTTAAAGACACGAATCCGAGAAAATGAGAAGAATCTAAACCTGGAAGGCAAAGAATTGTACCTTGGGAGCCGGATTCGAAGCTGTATACATTGGCCGGCTTTCTTCATATTGGTCGCGTGAAGCGACCAATTGATTTGCGCGCCTCCGCAAATCTTTTGCCGACCAAACTTTGCTCGTTGTCTGCATGACATCGCCGGTTCCCGTGTAATCACAGAGGAGGCGAGTGCCGTGATCAGCCAAAGGCTGAATCCGCCTTTCCAACCAGCATAGGACAGTGTCCATGCCGGTCAGAGGCAGATCGGAGGTGACAAGTTTCGCGATGCGCCGCTTGATCCTGAGAAGATCCGGCGGCAGGGATTGTACTGCTTCAGTTCCCCAATTTTCTTGGGGGACAGCAGTGGTATTCGAAAAAGGTGGAACCCCGGTGGTTTTCCCATGAAAGGGAATGTCAGGATGGTAGAAGAAGGAACCCGTCCAGAATTTGACGGATTCCGATGTCTTGACCTTGGGGAACCAATCCTCCCTGAATCTACGCAGGGTAAAGAATATGGTTCCACATGTTGGGAGTGTGCCCTCCGAGGAGTTACGCTTAACCTCGAAACAATATAGCCAGAAATCTAACCTAGGGGCTAAACCTAGATATCCCTCGAAAAGGGCCTGAAATCCGGCTAAGTACAGGATGGAGTTGGGAGGCAGATTGTGGGGTTGGATGTTATAGTGAGCTAGGACTTGGAGAAAAAAGGCGGACGGAGGAAACCCCATACCTCTGACAAGGTGGGAGGCAAGGAGAACGCGTTCCCCGTCTTTTGGCGCTGGCTCGGACTCGTCCTCCGGGCTCCGCCATTTGCCTTTCAGCAGCAGCCCCTCCTTTTCCATTGTCGGAAGGAGGGAAGGCGGAATACTTCTCTGGCTCCAATTGCCGGCAGTTTCGCCTTCTTCTTCCGCCCCGGCGGCGGACGCCATGGCGGACGCGGCCTCGAGCTCGTCCCCGACGAGGATGATTTTTTCCTCCGCCGTCTCGGGTGTGAACTGCGGGGATGGCGCGGAGGAGGACCCCGCAATGTTTGTGGCAGCGAGAGGGACTTCGTTGCCCGTTGCGCTGCTGGTAGCTTTCACCGGCTCGTCGCCAGTAGCATGTAGTGGGGAATCCACTGAGGGATCCATCGTATTGATGATCTCGTCGATCTCCGCCGCGACGGAACGTGCCGGAGAAGAGCTTGGAGATGCCATCTGTGGGCGGCACGAAGGAGTTTCTGGCTGCTCCGGTGAGGTTTCGGGCGGCGTTTGTGCATGCACTCGGGAAGTGGCTCTGCTTACAAACTTGGGCGCTGTGAATGGTGTTGCGAGTGAGAGCGGAAGGTTTGCTGGGGAGGACGGAGGCGGCTATTTATAGCCGGAATCCCGTCGCGATGCGTGCTAACGGCTCTTTTGACCGTTGGATGATCAACGCGTGTCACTCGCCGGAATTTCCGGGAAATGAAACGATGGGTGATTATTGCTATCTCCTCGTTTCCCGCGAGAATCTGTCAAAGATATGTTTCGGGGTTTCCCGCTCGAAACCCAAAACGTCCCTTACGTCAGCATGATTAAAGCGCTGACGTAGGAAGTTCCTTCTTCACGAAGGATCGTGAAAGAAAAGCCAGATTTTCTGGATTCCGAGTTTTTGCGTTGTAACATCCTTTTGAGGAGAAGAAGAATCAAGACTGCGAGCCGATATTTCTCGAAAAATACACACTTGGCGACAGACGACAAATCGGAGTCTTCATCCTTCTTGGGGGCTACTGTCGGATATATACCAACTAGGGGTATATCAGATGGTGGTCTAAAGTGCTGGATTACCAGGGTGGCCTAAATGGTAATGGGCTACGGTCCATTGGGCGGCCCAGTAAGCTGAAGCACGGAAGCCGGATTCTAGAAGAACCCGGATCACGGCCCACGTGATACAGCTTGGAGTAGAAGGCGGATTCCTTGCTTTCCAAGTTAACACATACTGTAGTCTTCTAGGTTTCCTTCTTTGTACGCCCTAACCCGGCTATTATATAAAGCCGGACGGGAGATAAGATAGATAGACAAGAAGCAAACGGCTAACTCGCCGAGAGGTTGATCCTTGACGAGCAGCTAATAGAACCTCACATTGTACTCTGTATTCCCAGGCTTAGTCCTGAATAGTGAGATTGCAGGAGTAGGAACACCGCAGTACTGCGTTGTACCGAACCTGGGTAAAAACCCTGCATCCTTGATCATCATACAATCACGTCCCCCCACGTCTCTATCGGTAGTCTCATGGCACCCCCGTCTATGAAATCTACTACGATGTCTCGACATTGGATCTCCAGCATCTTCGGCCTCATCGACAACCAACTCACGCTGGAACCCTAGAACTTCGACTCCAACTAATTCTATCCGAATCGGGTCGGTCATCGTCGCCCCTCACTCGCCGGAATCACGCCCGGTATTCAGCAACTTGGAGAAGAGCATCACGCTAACGTTCGGGAGCTTCCAGTTCTATACCAACAAGGAAGGAATTCTCCACTTCCCTGAGCAAACCAATCTCGAAGGATCGGGATCTAGGTCATTCTCTAGCCCAGAAGCCGTCGGTTCGCGACCCCGCTACGCGGATCGCGACTTGGCGAAAAGCGGCGAATCTGTCCGCCTCAACACCGGCAACTTCCATACCCTCTCTACAGAGGAACCTTCTCGGGTCAAGAAAGCCTTCCTAACAGCGCCTAGGACCCGTGAGCCATATCTAGCTCAGGTCTGTATGGCAGGATCAGGAGACCCACCCGAAGAAACTGAAAACAACGCAAGGGAACGCGCTACCATCAGCGTCTCACGAGCTGCTTGGAATCGGGCAAAGGAGACCATCCGCACAAGCACACCACTGGAACTCGGAGCTCCTCACGAGGACATGACTGCCTACCACTATCATCTAGTGAGAGTGGCTACTGCAATAAAGGAAGCTCGGATAGATCTAGCCGAGCGAAAGAAATTAGCGGATGCGTCAAGCTAGCGTCGAGCTGCGTTATCCATGACACCTTCTGTCGGGAACCGCCCTGCGAAAAAAGGATACGTCTCAAAAACCGCGACCATGGATGGTGAGTCCTTGAGCGGGATCAGCAAATCACTCATGCGTGTCGACGAGGATGGTAACATCCATCCGCAAACTCCCGCAGCCGCGCTACTAGCCGCTGCCACCTACATGCAGATAAATTAACCAGGGGAAAACGACCCTCGGGAAGAACAATACAAGCAAGCTCAGAAAGAATTAGGCATGGCAGCCGCAAAACTCGCATCCTACGATCGTAGGAAAGCAGCCGCACAAAAGAACAAGGAAGCACCCCGCGGACACAGGGCCACATCGCCTGGCAAGGAAAAATCACCTCGTCGCGCATGAGGAAAAGAAGCCCGACGACGTGGAGATAGCCCGAGTGGCAGCGATAGCAGACCGAGGTATCGAAACCGTAGCCGTAGCCCACGAAGAGATCGAGATCGCAGCCCACGGAGAGATCGAGACCGCAGCCCGCGGAGGGATCGAGGCCGCAGCCCGCAGCGACACAGCAGCCGCTCGCGACATCGCAGCAAGGTGCCGAGGGGAGACGTCAACCGTGACGAACGCGGGTACAACGCGCGATCAGACATCGCTCAGCGCAAGGTTGATAAAGGTCGAGCGGCCAGGAACCACGCGCATTCCCCATCTACATCCTCCGACGACGAAGTCTGCGGAGCCTTATGTTTCACCCGCAGCAACCGCGAGGCACCGCTACCCAAGAGGTTTAAGCTATCCACGGAAGGGCAGAAATACGATGGTTCGCAAGAGACGCAAGCCTGGTTGTCAGATTACCTCACGGCAGTAAAATGCCAACGTGGGAACAAAAACACGGCTATGTAGTAACTTAACCTATATCTAGTAGGCGCTGCACGCAGCTGGCCCGAAGGAAGGCCGAGGGCATGCTAAAGATCTTGGGACGATCTAAACCTCGATTTCTGCAAAAATTTCCAAGCAACATACAAAATGCCGGCGACCATCGAGGAGTTACGACCTTGCAAGCAGAAAAGTGGCGAGTCTACTCGCGAATATATTCAGCGATGGACCACACTCAGGAACACAACAGGAAACATATCAGAAGAAGTCACGGTTGTAGCATTCACCAAAGGAGCACGGCGAACCTCCTTCAGGGAAGAACTGGGACGACTCGCACCCAAAACCATGGGAGAACTGATGGCCATAGCCGACAGATGGGCAAACGGCGAAGACGCGGTGTGTAATGAGAAAGCCTCATCACCAGCACGAGAAGACGATCACTATAGTCGAAAGAAAAGGAGAAAGCACTATGACCGCGATGATCAAGAAGAACTGGTGGCAGCGGAGTTCACAAGGAATCGCGACAGTGGATATTGCGGAAATCGCAAGTGGAAGCCAAAGCCAGAGGACAAAACCCCCGAGGAGGACCTCGACGGTTATTGCACGCTACATCTATTTACAGGTAAGCGTACCGGCAAAACTAAGGCAACACACCTTGTCAAGGATTACCGAAAGTTCCTTGATATCCACGAGGCCTTCTCGAAGAAAAATAGAGCAGCAGTCAATCAGGGCTACCCGCAGCTCCCTGGAGGAGGAGCTCAAGGATTTCACCAGCCGCAAGCCCTGCCTCCGGCAGGAAATCAAAACACGGTGCTAGCTGCGCTACCAGCACCACCCGCCCCGAACCAGGGAACCAATGGATATCCGAACCCAGCGGGACTCTTAGGCATGATACAAAAGGTCTGTCCATCACGCAGGGTTCAGAAGACGAACACACGACAAATATGCATGGCTGTGCAAGCCCCACCTACAAAGCCCGAGTACCTAAAGATGGCGGATCAACCAATAACTTTCTCCAAGGAAGACCACCCCCCA
Organism: Alopecurus myosuroides; assembly: GCA_028641055.1. Classification (NCBI taxonomy): domain Eukaryota; kingdom Viridiplantae; phylum Streptophyta; class Magnoliopsida; order Poales; family Poaceae; genus Alopecurus; species Alopecurus myosuroides. The sequence goes on from CM054061.1 coordinate 309,900,279, forward strand.
CGAGTCTATCGACCAGGACACGCCACGCTAGTCATCCAAGCGCAAATTGGCAACTACAAGCTGGCTCGCGTGTTCATGGACGGGGGTAACGCTATCAACATCATCTACACAGACACACTCCGTCGGATGAAAGGGAAGTTGGACGGACTCGCAGAATTAGAGACATCCTTCCACGGGATAGTTCCAGGAAAAGCGATCCGCCCAATCGGAACAATCAATCTGGAGGTGGTGCTAGGCAACCGAAGCAATTACAGGCGAGAATTTCTTGACTTCGAAGTAGTCGTCTGGCCTTCACAGTACCACGCCATCCTTGGCCAAACAGCATTCGCCAGATTCATGGCAGTACCGCACTATGCATACCTGAAGCTCAAGCTGCCTGGGGAACATGGCACAATCACCATCGACGGCGATTCCAAAAATCCAATAAATGCGACATCGAGTTCAACGAGATCGCCAAATCCTTCGGGATGTAGGAAGAACTGGAAGAGATAGCAAAAACCACGGATCACTCCGTGATGCCTCTCACCAAAAAGAAGGCTCCAGAGCTCGAGTTCAACACAAACAGCGGTACCCGCAAGCATCAAGTGCACCCGACAGATTCTGCAAAGACGGCGATGGTGTCCACCACCCTCTCGCTAGCATAGGAAATCGCGCTTGTCGAACTCCTCCGTGAGTACTGGGAAATTTTCGCTTGGCAGCCTTCAGATATGCCAGGGATACCCAGGGAGTTCGCCGAGCACTCACTCGAAGTCTTCAAAGATGCCAAGCCTATCAAGCAAACCACCCGACGGTTCGCAGAGCCCAAGCAAAAAGCGCTCAGAGAAGAAGTGAACAGACTACTCGCAGCTAAATTCATCCGCGAACTAAAGATCTCCACCTGGATAGCAAACCCGGTGCTGGTCCCGAAGAAAAATACTGACATCCTTAGCGTGTGCATCGACTACACGTCGTTGAATAAGCACTGCCCCAAGGATAACTTTCCCCTACCACGGATCGACCAGATCGTGGACTCCACAGCAGGCTGCCAGTGCCCCTCCTTCTTGGACGACTACTCGGGCTATAATCAGATCAGGATGAAAAAGGAGGACGAGAAGAAGACAACGTTTATCACACCCCACGGTGTCTACTGCTACACGACAATGCCCTTCGGGCTAAAGAATGCAGGCGCAACATATCAGCGCTGCATGCAAAAATGTCTCGCCAAGCTCATTGGTAAGAACGTACAAGTGTACGTTGACGACATCGTCATCAAGACTCGAGTAGAGGATACACTCCTCGATGACATAAGAGAAACATTCGACACGTTGAACGCATACCAAATCAAGCTCAACCCGACCAAGTGTGTCTTTGGCATCCCTGCAGGACAACTTCTCGGGTACCTGGTCTCTGCTCGAGGAATTGAAGCCAACCCGGAGAAAATCCAAGCAATCCTGACAATGAAGGAGGCAACTAATCTCTGCGGTGTGCAGCAGCTCGCAGGACGACTAGCCGCTCTAAGCAGATTCATTGCGAGGTTGGGCGAGCAAGCATTGCCTTTTTACAAGATACTGAATAAAACGGTTAAGTTCGAGTGCGCACCCGAAGCGCAGAAAGCATTCGCAGACCTCAAACGAGCATTGCAGAGTAGGCGTGTCGTAGCAACCCCACAAGAATGGGAGCCACTGTATCTGTATCTAGCCGCAACAAATCAAGTCATCAACACAGCAATTGTGGTCGAGCGGCCGGAAGACGGCAAGGCGTATTGCATTCAAAGGCCAATATATTATATCAGCGAGGGTCTTTCGCCCTGCAAACAGCGATATCCCCATTATCAGAAGCTCGCGTCGGTGTGGTGCTCACAGCCCAAAAACTCAAGCACTACTTCAAGGAACACACCGTCACGGTGGTAAACGACGCATCACTGGGTACTATCATGAATAACCCAATGGCATCGGGAAGAATTGCAAAGTGGAGCATCGAGCTCGGCGCCTGGGACATTATATATGCGGGTCGCAAATCTATCAAATCACAAGTACTTGTGGAATTCCTGAGCGAGTGGACATAACTACAAACGCCAGGCCCTCCAGAGTATACGAGCAATTGGATAATGTATTTCGATGGGTCGAAGAGAAACGAAGGAGCTGGAGCCGGGGTAATCCTGATATCCCCCAGAGGTGACAAGTTGCAGTGCATCCTGCGATTAGATTTTCCACCCGACGACCCGGCATCAAACAATGACGCAGAATACGAGGCCCTCCTCCACGGCATGAAGATGGCGATTGCCTGTGGAGCCACCCGACTAATGATCTATGGATATTCAAACCTCATAGTACAACAGACAATGAAAGAGTGCGACGCCATTGCAGAAAACATGGCCGCTTATCGAGATATGTACAACCTACTCGAAGGTAGTTTCCAAGGGTGCGAACTAAAGCACATTGCGCGATCCAGCAACGAAGAAGCAGATAAATTGGCAAACATGGGTTCTACCAACACACCCATACCGCCTGTAATATACTTCGAAAGGATGATCAAGCGCTCAGTCAAGGTAAAAAAATCAGCAGAAGCACCCGCAACATTGGAGACAGAGATCAGCCCGCAAACTGCTATGATTGAGCTCACCCACAACATTTCAACACAAGTTTTTCTGGTCGAACCAGTCTGGACGCAGAAATACCTTGAATACTTGTCCAACAAGCAGCTCCCAGCAGATGTTCGCGAGGCTCGACAGATAGTACGACGCAGCAAAGCTTTTCGAGTGCTCAATGGAGAGCTATACAAACAGAGCATATCAGGAATATTGCAGAGATGCATAGCACCCGAGGACGGAATGGAACTACTGCGGGATATACACCAAGGAGATTGCGGACACCATGCTCGCTGGATGGAGATCGTGGGTAAAGCTTTTCAAGCAGGATTCTACTGGCTCACAGCGGCCAGGGACGCAAAGGATCTAGTCGACAAGTGCAATGCATGCCAAAGATTCGCGCCCAAGCCGCACGCCCCTGCCACTGAACTTCATATGATCCCAATCGCCTGGCCCTTTGCACAATGGGGGCTAGACATGGTAGGGCCACTGAGAAAATCAACAACAGGAGGATACACGCACTTGCTCGTTGCAGTGGACAAATTTACAAAGTGGATTAAAGCCATGCCAGTCACCTCCGCCAGCGTCCAATGCGCCGTAAAATTCCTCGAATCCATCGTGTGCAGATTTGGGATACCACACAACATCATCACCGACAATGGAAGCAATTTCACAGCAAAGGAAACAGAGCAGTTCTGCGAGGAAAAGGGAATCACCCTTAGTTTCGCCTCTGTGGCTCACCCGCAAATCAACGGTCAAGTCGAGCGATCCAACGGATTGGTCTCAGCTGGAATAAAGAAACGACTACTCGATCATCTGCACCCAGCGGCAGGGCACTGGGCAGAGGAGTTACCCTCCGTACTATGGAGCCTCCGCACAACCCCGAATCGATCAACAAACTACACGCCATTTTTCATGGTATACGGAGCTGAAGCAGTCCTTCCCGAAGATGTCAAGTTCAGCGCCCCCTGAATCGTCGCTTACAGCGAAGAAACCTCTAACAGGGCACTCGCGGAAGACGTGGATGCACTCGACGAGATACGCGACATTGCACTCGCAAGATCCGCGGTATATCAACAGTCGCTGCGCAACTACCACAGCCGCCGTATACGCCACAGAGCTTTCGTGGTAGGAGATTTGGTGATGCGGTTCAAGCAGAAGGAAGGACACAAGCTCGAGCCACCGTGGGAAGGACCCTTCATAATACATGAAGTTATCCCAAGTGGCTCTTATCGACTGAAGAACCCCCGAGACCGGTGGCATCTACTCCAATCCATGGAATGTTGCGCACCTCCGCAAATTCTATCCTTAGGATTATTCTATTCGCGAAAATAAGGCTATACTAGCCATCCTGTAGCTCGAAAAAAATACATGGCTTTTCAGTCATATTAATAAAATAAATGGTTTCTCAACCATAGCTACTCATGTTCTTGATCTTTACACGCTAAATAACAGGTATACACCCCAAACACAGGGGGGCTACGCCTAACTTAGCATCATTTACAAATACAAAGGTACAAACAAGGTTGGCACCTTATAAAGTTTCAAGAAAACTATACAAAAAACGACAGGATACATACATCCTACAATTACATATGGCGACGAGCAGTTTCCTCGGCTAACACTCGACTAACCTCTTCAGAAGTCTGTCAAATTATCTGCTCTGCAGCAGGACGAACGACTGTATAATGGGAGGTCATATCGACTGGAGCATTTGGGAGCTTGGCCACAGATTTTAAATTGACCTCAGGATGCCACAATCGGACAAAAGCGAGTGCTACTAAGGACCCGCAGATCAACTGTTGGCGGATGCACTCGCGAATTTCACCTACTCGACCGAAAGTTATGAGCAGCTAGCTCAAGTGTTATGGACCTCTCTCCAGCGGATAGAAAGCGTGATTCAAAGCTATCAGGGCCTCGTGACAACAATCAACGAGTATCTTCGCCTGACCCACACGATACTTCAAAGTAGCTAGAACAAAACCTCGACTGCGATCGGACCAGAAGTTGTTTACATGTGGTTTTGAGCTACGAGCTTCGTGAAGAATATGGTTATCCACCCAATGTTTTTCACAACGTTCGTCAGGCTGAACAACTACAAAGAAAGCTACAGAGAGTCAAAGAAAGAAAAAAGATACAGTCAAACAAAATGCTAGGGGGCTGAAGTGCTTACAAAGCATATCCTTGGCAACAACTGCCAACTCTTCCATCACAAATTGCTCACGTTCAGCCGCAAGTTTCTGTTTAGACTTAGCTACATCAGCCACTCCACGCAAAGCTTTCAGCTTGCGCTCACCATCCGCGACACGATCACGGAGGCCGGAAAATGTACCAACAGCAGCAACAAGGGGATCTGTTCATGCCGCAGATCCACTCGAAGACTCCGCGGCAGCACCGATTACCTGGAAGGAGATAAGAAAAGTTAAGGAGGAATTCAAGACACCCCACTCAAGAAATAAACCGCCTATTCGACAGGTGGTCGGGGGCTACTCCCATCGGGAGGATCTCATGACAATCAATCGCAAGAAATCACATCTCAGATATCAAAAGAACATTTCGATTAAAGTCAGAATACGGGAATACATCCTAAGGTTCATTACATCAGAAGAGCAAACTACATAAGGCCTATCCTATGGAACTGCAGAAGTGCTGCCACTTGCGGCAGATTGCCCCTTGCGACTAGCACGAGCAATCAAGTCAGATAGCTTCTGAGCAAGGACTCCAGCCGGATCGCTGAAAGGATGAAGCGCTACCTTTCTGCCCGTGGTAGCATCGACGGGAAGGTTCGAGTACGCCTCGTCCAAGCCTGCGATTCCGTGCGCCAACGCGAACTGGATAGCAGTCTTTTCCCCGCACTCCGACTGGGCGACCAAACAGGCCTGAAGGGGATCATCCTTAAGAAAAACCTTCAGGAGACCATCTAGCATGAGCGGAACCGCGACATCAACCAGAAGACGCTCGTGGAATTGCGTCAACACTCGAATGGCATTGCCAACGAGGGAGAAGATCCCACTCGCGTGCCTCCGAAGCTGAGCGCAAGAATCCGTCAGGGCGTCCACCCGTTGAACCCCGGGCAGCTCCAGCGCAACGCCAAGGACATCTACAAAGAGACAACATTAATTCAAAAGACATACCAGCTAGTCGAAAAACAACAGAGGCCAAGTGCAACTTACTTGCGAAATTCTGGGCCAGAGGGCGAAGGAAGTCAACAAGATCGTTGTCCTGTTTGGTGCCAGCCTCCTCTAGTCGCCTCAGAGCATCCTGGGCCTCAGCGAGCTTTCCCTCGAGGCTAGTCGACTGCTTGCGAGAGGATTCAAGTTCCTTTCGAGCAGCCTCCAACTCAGCCTCAAGGGTGTTCACCCGAGTGATAGCCTCTGTCTTCTCGATCTTCAGAAAATCGACTTAGGCTACACAGCAACAAATTTCAGCCTAAAGGAATTCACACGATCAGAAAGAATAAGTAGAAGGAACGGGTAAAGTTACCTTGGAGAGCTTGGCCATCCGAGACGAGTCGATCACGATCCGCCCGAAGGATTACGCAGTCTGCCTCAGCCGAAATTACGCGGCGACCAATGGCTGCGAGAGAGTCAAGCAGAGACTGCAAAACACAGAGAGGAAGAAGTCAGCGAAAGTGGAAGGAAATTGAGCCTATTCACGACTTTAAACAGTCGAGTATAGCCTCGGGGGCTACTCCCATCGGGAGCACTGCCGTGCACCCGATCAAATCAAGAAAGGAAAGAAGATTAACATTCTTGAGTCTGTAGCCAATCGCAAGCGATTGACCACAACCTCGGGGGCTACTCCCATCGGGAGCACTGCCGTGCACCCAATAAAAACACGGAAAAGAACGAAGTACAACGCAAGGAAAATGGAAAAGTTTACCTGGCCCTGGGCAATGCACAGAGGATCAGCCGAGCTACCCGACACTTCTTTCAAAGCCGAGGCTCCAACCACAAAGCTAGGCAGCCTATAGTCCATAGCTGCAGCTGTGGGGGCTGGGCTCGGCGAGTTCTAGACGGCCCCAGCAATTGGGGTCTCACCCGCAGCAGCAGCATCTTTCTTCTTCTTGGGAGGAACAGAAGAGGAAAATCGGCCGGGGCTGATGGACTGAAGCCTGTCACGAAAGAAACAACATCATCAGGAAGAGCAAGAAGAAAACTTTCGAATAGAACGAAGAAGGAAAGAAAAACATACTCGTCATCATCGTCATCCAACATGTCTGCATTCCAGGCGGTCTGGATATTCGACTTGGGAGCGAGAGGAGCATGCACACTCAGTGGGGTCACGTTATCGGATCCTCCACCCAAAGAGTTATCCTTGGAAGTGGCTTCATTGTCTCCCGCCCTGCGGCGCTTGCGGTGGTGGAGATCGCTACTCGATTCTTCCACGTCATCCGAAGAGGCATGCTCGAAACTCGAGTCGGCGTCGGCAACGCTGGTGTCAATAGGAACCTCCAGGTTGCTTGCCAACAAGTCTGAGGCCTCTTCACCAGAAACTGGCGGGTAGCAGGTTGCTACCCTTAAACTCTACAGAAGGGAAACAAGAAAACAAGAAGGAGAAACTCAGTCGACAAACTCTCGAACAAAGAGAAAAAGTTAAGACAAGAAAAGATTTGAACTTACTTCGGATGGAGGAGGTCTCGAAGCCTCAAATGCTGCGACAGGGCAGTCAGGGAAGGTCTCGCCTACTTTTAGCCTGGTGATGGCCGCGATTTTCTTCTCGAATTCAACATTCGAAAGTTCTTCTCGGCTCACACGGCTGGGGTCTTCGACACCCTGGTACTCCCACATCGTAGAGGGCCTCTCCTGCAGGGGTTGAATCCTGCGCTTGAGGAACACACTCGCCAGATGCAACCCGTTCAACACAACTCCTGCAGTTTGGTCACGAAGGGCCGCCACCATGGCGAGTAGCGGGGCGACGATTCGGCTTTCTTCGACTGAACGCTTGTGCGCCCAGGACTTCCGCCGCTTCAAGACAGCGAACGGGTGGAATTCATGAACTCCACCCGCGCTGTTGTCGACGATGTAGAACCACTTTTTTCTCCATCCTTGCGCGGAGTCGATGAAGTGCATCTCGAAGTAGCAGCTATCCGACTTCGCCTGGATTCCGAAGCCGCCGGTGCGCATCGTCTCTCCAAGCTCGGTCTCTACCCACAATTTCTCGTGGAAGACCCGCACCTTGAACAGGGCTTTCCAAAGGCCCCAGTGTAGGCGGATGCCCTGGAAGCACTCGCAAAGAACGATGAAGCATGAGATGTGCCGCACCGCATTTGGAGGCAGATCGTGGAGCTGTATGCCGTAGACATACAACAGAGCCACAAAGAAAGGATGGAGGGGGAATGAGAGCCCGCGCGAGACGTGATCCGCAAAGATAACGCGCTCGTTCGCGCAGGGGTCCGGTACCTCTTCTTTTTTGCCGAGGCGAACTCGCTTCTTGGTCTCGGGGGGCAGCAGTCCCTCCCTCTACATCTCCTTGTTGCTTTTGTTCGTCGTATTGGGGGAGCGCCAGTCGCCTGAACGCGGAGCGGGTGCCGCGGCAACATCTTCCGTAGCCCTCGAGGAGGAGGCAGCTGCACTGCGTTTCTTTCCTCCCGCCATGGATGCTGGTGCGAGCTTGTAGAGAAGGAGATGAGCGCGAGGAAGAAGAAGGCTGGGAAGCGAATGACCGGGAAATTTTTACTTTCCACCTAAAGGACCGAATATATACACGGGGCCACTCGATCCTGGCCGTTCATCAGGCAACATGGCGCTCATCGCGGCTGCCACGCGTGAAGCGGAAGCGAAGAGACGGTGAAAGGTATTTCGTGCCACGATCTTAACAGCAGACCGTGCGCAATTACTGCGCGCAGTTCGCGGGAAAACCGGAAACGACGTCTCGTTTCCAGTCAAAAAGCTGACAAGGTGGGCCAGCATATCTGTTCTCACTCCGTCATGTCCCATCGGGAGGATAAAAGTGCGCTATGACGTCATTGTGAACATCATCAGGCTCGAAATTCCTTCGGATAAAAGCCCCAGACACGAAATAACTTCGTATGGGAAAATCAAGACACAAAAACTCTTTCGCATAAAATCCTCAAACACAAAAAAACTTGGTATGGGCAAATGGAGACGCGAAAACTCTTTCGCATAAAAAGATCCAGATACGAAATTTCCTTTCGAGCGGGCACGACAAGGTTTCCAAACACGAAAATCTTTCGTATGGATAGAAAACTACAAAGCACAAAAAACTTTATGCACGAAAATCAAGGGAGACATTTTCACTCGAAATATCTCTGGACAAAACTTGCGAGTGCATAGCTCCTGCCACTCGGTTATACGATGTATACACATCAATTCTCTGGATCGTTCGGCCGACTAGGCACATCTGGATGCCGTATTTTCTCGAATACGAAGGTAAGACCCAAAAGATCTCTCTTGAGGGCCTAGAATCGCAATCAAACTGCGTCCTCCGGTAAATTTCGGTGTCAACAACACGAAGAAAAATCCTAGCGGACGCGCCGGGTACCCCTATAGGTTAAGTTCGACTCGATAAGACCTCCACGGCTCAGTCGCAATGATCACCTCATCGGATTCGAGTCGGAGGTCTCGAATCTGTGTAGGCAAGAACTGTTTTTTCCCTAGATGCAATTAATTGGCCCTGAGCTTTTCGGAGAGCCAAGCAACTGAGCCATATCCTTCTGCGAAAACAGCCAAACACACAGGCACTTTTATTTTCTCGATACTCGAGTACAAGAAATGCATCGCTTACAGGATACACATCCTCTTCAGACAATTGAAGCCACCGGTCAAAGAGAAATCAAGATAAGTTTTGAGCGTCCACCCGATGGATTCTCAATCGAGTGAACGCTCGGGGGCTACTGACGAAGGAATGGATCCTAGGCCTGTCGGGTGAGCCTACCCGGTCTCAGGCCCACGGCCCAAGCTCCAAAGGGGGCGCCATGGACTATTCTAGAAGGCCCAGTTGAAGCCCACACGCAAGGCCTTGCGGGTCAAGTTAGGAAACTTGTAACCGACTTTAGTTTAGGGTTTGAGTCTTCCCCGGGTACGGTTTGAGACCTGGGCCACCTATATAAGGCCAGGAGAACCACCAGGAGGGGGACAAGCAATACCGCACCACCAAGCCTTGAGATCGAGATCATACTCTCGACTTGAGCAACCCCCCATTGTAACCGATCTACCTGCTAAATACAGATCGACAGAGGCAGGAGTAAGGGTTTTACCTCTACGAGGGCCCCGAACATGGGAAAATCGTACCCCCTGTCTAGCCGACGATTGTCACCAGCGCCTACACGTTCTCCTAATCGAAACCCTATGGGTTCACCCGAGGGACTTGTTGAGATGCAGATTCGGCAGTTTCATCACAAGTCTAACACTCAAAAACACATTATCTACTGTCACAACTTCTTTCAAAACTCCTTTTCTCAAAAGAACACCAAAAGAAAGAGATTAAGATGCAAATGCGATACATGGCAGAAATCTGTCAAAACAGAACAACAGGTAAAGATCGATTTTTTCAAAAATCTTCTGTTAATCAAATCAAAAAGTGGTATTCTAAGAAAAGTTGCGTATATAACTCAGGATTAAGCACAAAAAATCTCAGGTCATTTTGAAATTTCTGTGATTTTTAACGGAATTAAGAGTGGATGAAAAAGAGGAGGAGAGTGATGATCAAGAGGAGGAAGAATGGAACCCATGTCTACCTCCCAATGATAGTAACTCTTTAACTCATACATTATTTGATGAAATTGATACTTGCTATACTTGTGATCTTGATACTACTATGAATGAAACTTGTCAGAATGATATTGCTACTGTTATCTATGATAATCCTTTATTTATTCCAACTATTGATATGCATGACAATGAGGAAGTTCGTTTAGGAAATTTATATGATAATGCTTTTGATGATGGTCCTATGTTACTTGATGTTATAAATTATAATGCTACTGAAAATATGATTTCTATAAGGTGTCCTATACCTTTTTTGAGTGATCAATCATCTTGTTTTTCTATTGCTAAATGTGGGGAAAAAGAGGAGCTGATTTTAAATTTTGATCCCACTATTTTTGAGCTTGATGTGAATTGTGTGCTTTCATACCATGACAAACACGCTTTATGTGATAATTATGTTGTTGAGTTTGTTCATGATTCTACTGGAAATTATTATGAGAGAGGAAAATAAGGTTGTAGGAATTTTCATGTTACTAAAACACCTCTCTTTTTGTTGAAAGTTTTGAAGTTGCTCTTATTCTACCTTCCCATGATTTCTAGTTTGAGCTTCTTTAATTTATTTCTTTACAATATTCCTATGCATAGGAAGTGGGTTAGACTTAAATTTGTTTTATTATTGCTTCTTGATGCTCTCTTTTGCTTCAATTCATATTTCTTATGTGAGCATCTACTTGATTCCACTTTTCTATGCCTAGCTGAAAGGCGTTAAAGAAAAACGCTACCGGGAGACAACCCGTTTTATTTCACTGTTTCAACTCGTTTTCCTTCGTTTTCTTTGGTGTGCTTTGCACCTGGGTATTGTCTATTTCCTTAGCAACTACGTTGTATCTTTTCTTTTGAGTTTTTGTTGGTCCAAGTAAAGACTCTAGTGGAAAGTTGAGGCTATATTTCAGATTTCTGCTGTCCACTGTTAATTCTGTAAAACATCACAGAAAATTCAAAATGACTTGAGTTTTTCTTGTGCTTAATCCTGAGGTATATACGCAACTTTTCTTAGTTTACCACTTTTTGATTTGAGCAACAAAAGATTTTTGAAAAATCGATCTTTACATGTTGTTCTGTTTTGACAGATTTCTGCCATTTATTGCATTTGCGTCTTAATCTCTTTCTTGTGGTGTTCTTTTGAGAAAAAGAGTTTTAAAAGAAGTTGTGACAGCAGCTAATGTGTTTTTGAGTGTTATACTTGTGTTTAAACTGAACCATGTGAATTTATTATTTCAATTGCACTAACGTTGCTAATGCAGATTGTGAGAAGTTTGGTGTGAAGGAAGTTTTCAAGGGTCAAGAGAAGAGGATGATATAATGTGATAAAAAGAGTGAGAAGCCTAAGCTTGGGGATGCCCCAGTGGTACATCCAAGAAATTTCCAATAAGACTCAAGCGTCTTAGCTTGGGGATGCCCAAGGCATCCCCTTCTTCATCAACAAATTATCAGGTCACTTCTAGTGAAACTATTTTTTTATTCGGTCGCATCTTATGTGCTTTACTTGAAGCGTCTTTTATTTTTGTTTCCAGTTTTTTTTTTTGCTTTCAATTTGTTTTTACTTTTACAATAAGCTTGGTTGGACCCGATTTTATTGGAGAGTGACACGCTCCGCTTTTTCATGAGAATACGTTGTATTCTTAATCTCTGTCTAGCTGTTGCATATATTTAGCTCCTGTTTTGCATGCATCTCTTATTAGAGTTGTTAGTTTTAGTAGTGTTATGTGAGTACTCTCATGTTTGCTTGCAGTATCATAAATATTATTTCTTTTGATAAAGCATGTTTTATATGGTGCTTGTTGGGAGAAAGAAAACTGCTGCTTGAAGTAGAATTTATAACAGTGCTAGTAGAAGCTTGTATAGACTGTGGCTAGGACTTTTTCATGTCATGCTAAATGTTATTTTAGTTTTAAAGCCTTGTGGTTATTGAGTAGCATGATTAGCCTCAAATAGCTGAGGGTTTAATATGTATTGAAAGATTCATGAGTTGTTCTTGTCATAGTAAAGCATCAATATATGGTATATTCTTTCGAATGTTTTATTTGGTTGACTTGGCGCATGCTCACACCATGTTTATGACTACAAACCAGTCACGAATAGCCTCCATGACCACTTAGTTTTTCAACTTGTGATACTGCTTATGTTTTAATTAATGATGCTTATGTCGATATGCATTATTATGGCTCTTATGCTCTCTTGATTTGTCGCTCCCAGTCTTTTGCTAGCCTCCACCTGTACTTAGTATGAGCTATACTCGTGCATCCAAACTCCCTTAAACCAAAGTTTTTCCCATTGTGTACACCATACCTACCTAGATGTGGTATTTAACTGCCACTCCAAGTAAATTGCTCATGTGTTACATTTAAAACCTTCAAAATTACTCCTGCTTGATGTTCCTGTTTGTGCTCATGAGGACGTAAATAGAGAATCTTTATCTCACCTGTTGATTGGATTTCACACCCTGGACTCGTGGCTTCATCCGCTTATTCAAATGATAGAAGAGCTGGCAGCGGGGTGCCCAGCCCCAAATTAATGCAAACAAATTATCTTCACTACTTTTGCCCCTGATTTATCAGTAAAAGCATAATTGTGTAAACAAAAGAGAAAGAGGGATGACCTTCTACACCAGTTGCGTCCTTCACCATGGGAGCCGCTCTTGTGAATCCAGTTGTCCTATGATGTACTGTATTTTCTGTTTACCATTCGTTGACATTAGCATACTTCTCCCAAAATATAGACACTCCTCCACGGTATGTGATTGTTGGCAGGCACCCGAGGATTCAGTTATCCATGGTTTGTGAAAGATGGATGGGAGGAGTGTCGAACTTTTAATACCCCTGTTTAATAAAATAAAAGCTCTAGCACATGAGTGATCCCTGCTTCCCTCCGGAAGGGCCTTTCTTTTACTTTTATGTTGAGTCTCCATCTTCTAACTTTATGCACAATTGAGAGAGCATTTTTGCCATTCTGAGTTCTATGTGTGTTTGTCCCATAAACATCAATAATTACTTCATAATGTGATATTATTTGTTCTTGAATTATTTGTTCTAGTCTTCCTCATGAAATTTGAAGGTGTCCTGGCATTTATGTTTTTCCCCACTCTTAAGAACTAGCAAAATATCACTTTGCCATGCTTTCTCTAAACCTGAAACAAACGTCTACCTTTCTTTGCATTATTATTCATGATCCTTTATTTGAGTTACTCTTTGTGATGCAAAGTAATTGCTATGCTTTATTATTAAATTTCTATTTATCATGTTTGTGTTTGAAGTTCTATGATCTTAGCGTGCATATGCTTTTACATTAGATTGATCAAGTTTATGTTAGTAGCATGTCACCTCAGAAATTATTGTTTTATTGTTTACCTACTCGAGGACGAGTAGGAACTAAGCTTGGGGATGCTTTATACGTCTCCATCGTATCTATAATTTCTGATGCTCCATGATCATATTATGTCAATTGCTACTTGTTTTCTCCCTTATTTATAGCATTTTTATACGTTTTTACGGGACTAACCTATTAACAAGATGCCAAGTGCCAGTTCCCTGTTTTCTGCTGTTTTTGGTTTTAGAAAAGTTGTTCTGGAAACATTCTCGGAATTGGACCCTACAAAGCCCGAAGTTCCTATTTTCCCCGGAAGCATCAAGAACACCGAAGAGGAGTCGAAGACGGGCAACAGGGGGGCACACCATAGGGTGGCGCGGGTCCCCCGGCCGCGCCACCTATGGGTGTGGGGCTCCTGGAGCTCCTCCGCCTTTTCTATTTCGCCTAATTAATCCCCCTAGATGGAAAACCCTAAACACCTGATAAAAAATCCCCGAAAAGTTTCGCAGCCGCCGTCACCGTCAACCCTAGATCAGGGGGGTTCTAAAGCTGTTTCCGGCACCCTGCCGGAGAGGAGATCATCACCGGAGGATTATACATCACCATGCCTGCCTCCCGAGTGATGTGTGAGTAGTTCATCCTTGGACTACGGTTTCGTAGCTGTAGCTAGATGTTTGTCTTCTTGATGCGGAGGGTTACTCCTAGATTGGCCCGATCTTCACGAATCGACGGAGAACACGAAGAACACGAGGAACTCGATGAACACACAAGGGGGAAACGAGGGGGAAATCGAGGGCAACGCAAGCAAACGCAAAGATAACTAGTAAGAACCGAAGAACCCCAAATCTTCCGTCAACTAACCCCGAGGGCCGCATACGGAACGATCGATTCAACTGAGCTCACCTTGATTGAAACCGCTTTACACCCGTAGCCGGTCCACTACGCCAATAGAACCTCAAGATAATCGAGAGGAAGATTGGACAATTCCTTGATAGAAACCCAAAGGGAGAGATCAAGTAATTGGATGATCCTTGATACGATCCTCGACGAAGTCGGAGGAGTAGCCTTGATACGTTCCTCGGTACACACCGGAGGAGTAGTTCCTCAAAGAGGGATACAAGAGAGCTGAGATCCAAATGTTCTAAATTCAACTCTAAACCCTAGATCTAGCTTGGGGGAGTCCTTATATAGCCGGGGGTCGAAGTAGGTGGAAACGGGAGCGAAAACGGGTCTTTTCCGGGCATTTTCGGGTCCACCCCGGCCTAGGGGCCGGCCTGGCCGGCCTGGAACCCGGCCTGGGGCCAGGGTGGGCGCCTGGAGGGGGAGGCCGGCCTGGGGCCGGGGTGGGGAGGAGGCAGGCCGGCTGCTTCGGTTGGGTGCCCGGCCTGGGGCCGGGGTGGGAGGAGGGCAGGCCGGCTTTGAGCTCGGCCTCCTCTGGAGGGGGTCCGGCCTGAGAGGGGCGCCGAGGCCGGCCCGAGGCCGAGGTGGAGGCCGGCCCCTTCGGGTGGGAGTCCGGCCTGGGGGCAAGGAAGGCCGGCCTGGCCGGCTCCCGAGGCTGGGAAGGGGTTTTTCGCCCCTAACTTCTTCGTCGGGACTCCGAATTGGACGCCGTCTTCACCGTTGTTCTCCGTATCTTCTTGCGCATCGTCTCGGGTACTTTTCGGTGCCTCCGTGGTGGGTTTGAACCTGATCACGCAAAGTGTGGAAACATGAGGTAGCGCACCATCCTCCACGTGACCGAACTATAGAGCGAGAGGAGCGAGTTCACCTTATCCTTGATGGCCTTTGCGCGTGATCTTGTCATCGGTCCACTTGGAGTAGATAGTTGGGCTACATCATCTCCCCCCCTTGAAAAAGAGTCGACCTCGACTCGGCGTCGTCTTCATCACTTGGGTATCCATGGAAGGGAGAGAGGTCCTTGACATTGAAGGAGTTGTGGACGAGGTACTTGGATTGCGGTAAGTCGAGCTTGTAGGCGTTGTTGTTGATGCGCTTGATGACCTTGAAGGGACCGTCACCTCTTGGCTTGAGCTTGGAGTTGCGCTCTTCGGGGAACCGGTCCTTGCGCAAGTGTAGCCACACAAGGTCACCTACTTGGAACACCATGGGTTTCTTGTTCTTGTTCATGATAGAGGCTCGGTGCTCGGAATGCTTCTCAAGCGTAGCTCTTGTGGAGTCGTGTAGCTTCTTGATGTAGTCGGTGCGCTTGTCGATGTCCATGTTTGCTCGCTCGCGTAGAGGCAAAGGGAGTATGTCGAGGGCGGTGTTGGGGTTGAAGCCGTAGACGATCTCGAAAGGACTCTTCTTGGTAGCTTGATGGAGAGCACGGTTGTAGGCGAACTCGGCGTGTGGGATGCATTCCTCCCAATTCTTCAAGTTGGGCTTGATCAATGCTCGAAGTAGTGAAGAGAGTGTGCGGTTGAAGACCTCGGTTTGTCCATCCGTTTGTGGGTGATAGGCGGTGGAGAAGAGTAGCTTGACGCCGAGCTTGGCCATCAACGTCTTCCAAACGTAGGAGGTGAACTTGACGTCACGGTCCGAGACAATGGAAGTAGGTACACCATGTAAACGCACAATTTCCCTGAAAAACAAAGTAGCAACATGTGAAGCATCGTCGGTTCGGTTGCAAGGAATGAAATGTGCCATCTTAGAGAAACGATCCACAACTACAAAGATTGAATCCATGTTGGTTTTAGTTCGTGGAAGGCCTAACACAAAGTCCATGCTAATATCACTCCAAGGTGCATGTGGGATAGGTAATGGCATGTAAAGACCATGAGGGTTGGAAGTGGACTTAGCTCGGAGGCATGTAGAACATCTCTTGACGTGTCTCTCAACGTGATGCTTCATCTTGGGCCAATAGTAGTTGGTGGAGAGCATGGCATAGGTCTTGTCGAGTCCAAAGTGTCCCATGAGACCTCCTTCATGTGATTCCTTCAATAACAACAAACGAAGAGAGGACTCGGGGATACACAATTGGTTAGCCTTAAACAAGAAACCTTTGTGAAGATAGTAATCATCGAAACCTCGGTTAGGCAAGCATTTCTCAAATATAGGACCAAAGAAGGCATCAGAAGCATATAAGTCTTTGATCTCATCCAAACCAATCACATTGATGTCAAGACGTGTAAGAAGGCATTCTTTCCTAGACAAGGCATCGGCTACCACATTCTCTTTACCTTTCTTGTACTTAATGACATAAGGAAAAGATTCAATGAATTCAACCCATTTAGCATGCCTCTTGTTCAAATTGGTTTGGCTTTTCAAGTATTTCAATGATTCGTGATCGGAATGAATGACAAATTCTTTTGGCCAAAGGTAGTGTTGCCAAACTTCTAGCACTCTAACCAAAGCAAAAAGTTCCTTATCATAGATGGGGTAATTGAGTTTAGCACCATCAAGTTTTTCACTATGGTAAGCAACGGGGCTTCCGTTTTGCATGAGAACGCCACCAATTCCTATACCACTAGCAGCACATTCAATCTCAAAAGTCTTCTCAAAATCCGGTAAGACAAGCAAAGGGGCTTCGGTTAAGCATTTCTTAAGTGTGTCGAAAGCTTTTTGTTGCGCATTGCCCCAAACAAAAGGTACATTCTTTTTGGTAAGTTCATTCAAAGGGCAAGCAATAGATGAAAAATCTTTGACAAAGCGGCGATAGAAACCGGCAAGGCCATGAAAGCGCCTTATCTCACCCACGGAGGTAGGGTTAGGCCAATTCCTAATTGCCTCAATCTTCTTGTTATCTACTTCAATACCATTGGAAGAGATCACAAAACCCAAGAAAACAAGCTTGTTGGTGCAAAAATTGCATTTGGAAAGATTGGCGAGTAGCGGGGCGACGATTCGGCTTTCTTCGACTGAACGCTTGTGCGCCCAGGACTTCCGCCGCTTCAAGACAGCGAACGGGTGGAATTCATGAACTCCACCCGCGCTGTTGTCGACGATGTAGAACCACTTTTTTCTCCATCCTTGCGCGGAGTCGATGAAGTGCATCTCGAAGTAGCAGCTATCCGACTTCGCCTGGATTCCGAAGCCGCCGGTGCGCATCGTCTCTCCAAGCTCGGTCTCTACCCACAATTTCTCGTGGAAGACCCGCACCTTGAACAGGGCTTTCCAAAGGCCCCAGTGTAGGCGGATGCCCTGGAAGCACTCGCAAAGAACGATGAAGCACGAGATGTGCCGCACCGCATTTGGAGGCAGATCGTGGAGCTGTATGCCGTAGACATACAACAGAGCCACAAAGAAAGGATGGAGGGGGAATGAGAGCCCGCGCGAGACGTGATCCGCAAAGATAACGCGCTCGTTCGCGCAGGGGTCCGGTACCTCTTCTTTTTTGCCGAGGCGAACTCGCTTCTTGGTCTCGGGGGGCAGCAGTCCCTCCCTCTACATCTCCTTGTTGCTTTTGTTCGTCGTATTGGGGGAGCGCCAGTCGCCTGAACGCGGAGCGGGTGCCGCGGCAACATCTTCCGTAGCCCTCGAGGAGGAGGCAGCTGCACTGCGTTTCTTTCCTCCCGCCATGGATGCTGGTGCGAGCTTGTAGAGAAGGAGATGAGCGCGAGGAAGAAGAAGGCTGGGAAGCGAATGACCGGGAAATTTTTACTTTCCACCTAAAGGACCGAATATATACACGGGGCCACTCGATCCTGGCCGTTCATCAGGCAACATGGCGCTCATCGCGGCTGCCACGCGTGAAGCGGAAGCGAAGAGACGGTGAAAGGTATTTCGTGCCACGATCTTAACAGCAGACCGTGCGCAATTACTGCGCGCAGTTCGCGGGAAAACCGGAAACGACGTCTCGTTTCCAGTCAAAAAGCTGACAAGGTGGGCCAGCATATCTGTTCTCACTCCGTCATGTCCCATCGGGAGGATAAAAGTGCGCTATGACGTCATTGTGAACATCATCAGGCTCGAAATTCCTTCGGATAAAAGCCCCAGACACGAAATAACTTCGTATGGGAAAATCAAGACACAAAAACTCTTTCGCATAAAATCCTCAAACACAAAAAAACTTGGTATGGGCAAATGGAGACGCGAAAACTCTTTCGCATAAAAAGATCCAGATACGAAATTTCCTTTCGAGCGGGCACGACAAGGTTTCCAAACACGAAAATCTTTCGTATGGATAGAAAACTACAAAGCACAAAAAACTTTATGCACGAAAATCAAGGGAGACATTTTCACTCGAAATATCTCTGGACAAAACTTGCGAGTGCATAGCTCCTGCCACTCGGTTATACGATGTATACACATCAATTCTCTGGATCGTTCGGCCGACTAGGCACATCTGGATGCCGTATTTTCTCGAATACGAAGGTAAGACCCAAAAGATCTCTCTTGAGGGCCTAGAATCGCAATCAAACTGCGTCCTCCGGTAAATTTCGGTGTCAACAACACGAAGAAAAATCCTAGCGGACGCGCCGGGTACCCCTATAGGTTAAGTTCGACTCGATAAGACCTCCACGGCTCAGTCGCAATGATCACCTCATCGGATTCGAGTCGGAGGTCTCGAATCTGTGTAGGCAAGAACTGTTTTTTCCCTAGATGCAATTAATTGGCCCTGAGCTTTTCGGAGAGCCAAGCAACTGAGCCATATCCTTCTGCGAAAACAGCCAAACACACAGGCACTTTTATTTTCTCGATACTCGAGTACAAGAAATGCATCGCTTACAGGATACACATCCTCTTCAGACAATTGAAGCCACCGGTCAAAGAGAAATCAAGATAAGTTTTGAGCGTCCACCCGATGGATTCTCAATCGAGTGAACGCTCGGGGGCTACTGACGAAGGAATGGATCCTAGGCCTGTCGGGTGAGCCTACCCGGTCTCAGGCCCACGGCCCAAGCTCCAAAGGGGGCGCCATGGACTATTCTAGAAGGCCCAGTTGAAGCCCACACGCAAGGCCTTGCGGGTCAAGTTAGGAAACTTGTAACCGACTTTAGTTTAGGGTTTGAGTCTTCCCCGGGTACGGTTTGAGACCTGGGCCACCTATATAAGGCCAGGAGAACCACCAGGAGGGGGACAAGCAATACCGCACCACCAAGCCTTGAGATCGAGATCATACTCTCGACTTGAGCAACCCCCCATTGTAACCGATCTACCTGCTAAATACAGATCGACAGAGGCAGGAGTAAGGGTTTTACCTCTACGAGGGCCCCGAACATGGGAAAATCGTACCCCCTGTCTAGCCGACGATTGTCACCAGCGCCTACACGTTCTCCTAATCGAAACCCTATGGGTTCACCCGAGGGACTTGTTGAGATGCAGATTCGGCAGTTTCATCACAAGTCTAACACTCAAAAACACATTATCTACTGTCACAACTTCTTTCAAAACTCCTTTTCTCAAAAGAACACCAAAAGAAAGAGATTAAGATGCAAATGCGATACATGGCAGAAATCTGTCAAAACAGAACAACAGGTAAAGATCGATTTTTTCAAAAATCTTCTGTTAATCAAATCAAAAAGTGGTATTCTAAGAAAAGTTGCGTATATAACTCAGGATTAAGCACAAAAAATCTCAGGTCATTTTGAAATTTCTGTGATTTTTAACGGAATTAAGAGTGGATGAAAAAGAGGAGGAGAGTGATGATCAAGAGGAGGAAGAATGGAACCCATGTCTACCTCCCAATGATAGTAACTCTTTAACTCATACATTATTTGATGAAATTGATACTTGCTATACTTGTGATCTTGATACTACTATGAATGAAACTTGTCAGAATGATATTGCTACTGTTATCTATGATAATCCTTTATTTATTCCAACTATTGATATGCATGACAATGAGGAAGTTCGTTTAGGAAATTTATATGATAATGCTTTTGATGATGGTCCTATGTTACTTGATGTTATAAATTATAATGCTACTGAAAATATGATTTCTATAAGGTGTCCTATACCTTTTTTGAGTGATCAATCATCTTGTTTTTCTATTGCTAAATGTGGGGAAAAAGAGGAGCTGATTTTAAATTTTGATCCCACTATTTTTGAGCTTGATGTGAATTGTGTGCTTTCATACCATGACAAACACGCTTTATGTGATAATTATGTTGTTGAGTTTGTTCATGATTCTACTGGAAATTATTATGAGAGAGGAAAATAAGGTTGTAGGAATTTTCATGTTACTAAAACACCTCTCTTTTTGTTGAAAGTTTTGAAGTTGCTCTTATTCTACCTTCCCATGATTTCTAGTTTGAGCTTCTTTAATTTATTTCTTTACAATATTCCTATGCATAGGAAGTGGGTTAGACTTAAATTTGTTTTATTATTGCTTCTTGATGCTCTCTTTTGCTTCAATTCATATTTCTTATGTGAGCATCTACTTGATTCCACTTTTCTATGCCTAGCTGAAAGGCGTTAAAGAAAAACGCTACCGGGAGACAACCCGTTTTATTTCACTGTTTCAACTCGTTTTCCTTCGTTTTCTTTGGTGTGCTTTGCACCTGGGTATTGTCTATTTCCTTAGCAACTACGTTGTATCTTTTCTTTTGAGTTTTTGTTGGTCCAAGTAAAGCCTCTAGTGGAAAGTTGAGGCTATATTTCGGATTTCTGCTGTCCACTGTTAATTCTGTAAAACATCACAGAAAATTCAAAATGACTTGAGTTTTTCTTGTGCTTAATCCTGAGGTATATACGCAACTTTTCTTAGTTTACCACTTTTTGATTTGAGCAACAAAAGATTTTTGAAAAATCGATCTTTACATGTTGTTCTGTTTTGACAGATTTCTGCCATTTATTGCATTTGCGTCTTAATCTCTTTCTTGTGGTGTTCTTTTGAGAAAAAGAGTTTTAAAAGAAGTTGTGACAGCAGCTAATGTGTTTTTGAGTGTTATACTTGTGTTTAAACTGAACCATGTGAATTTATTATTTCAATTGCACTAACGTTGCTAATGCAGATTGTGAGAAGTTTGGTGTGAAGGAAGTTTTCAAGGGTCAAGAGAAGAGGATGATATAATGTGATAAAAAGAGTGAGAAGCCTAAGCTTGGGGATGCCCCAGTGGTACATCCAAGAAATTTCCAATAAGACTCAAGCGTCTTAGCTTGGGGATGCCCAAGGCATCCCCTTCTTCATCAACAAATTATCAGGTCACTTCTAGTGAAACTATTTTTTTATTCGGTCGCATCTTATGTGCTTTACTTGAAGCGTCTTTTATTTTTGTTTCCAGTTTTTTTTTTGCTTTCAATTTGTTTTTACTTTTACAATAAGCTTGGTTGGACCCGATTTTATTGGAGAGTGACACGCTCCGCTTTTTCATGAGAATACGTTGTATTCTTAATCTCTGTCTAGCTGTTGCATATATTTAGCTCCTGTTTTGCATGCATCTCTTATTAGAGTTGTTAGTTTTAGTAGTGTTATGTGAGTACTCTCATGTTTGCTTGCAGTATCATAAATATTATTTCTTTTGATAAAGCATGTTTTATATGGTGCTTGTTGGGAGAAAGAAAACTGCTGCTTGAAGTAGAATTTATAACAGTGCTAGTAGAAGCTTGTATAGACTGTGGCTAGGACTTTTTCATGTCATGCTAAATGTTATTTTAGTTTTAAAGCCTTGTGGTTATTGAGTAGCATGATTAGCCTCAAATAGCTGAGGGTTTAATATGTATTGAAAGATTCATGAGTTGTTCTTGTCATAGTAAAGCATCAATATATGGTATATTCTTTCGAATGTTTTATTTGGTTGACTTGGCGCATGCTCACACCATGTTTATGACTACAAACCAGTCACGAATAGCCTCCATGACCACTTAGTTTTTCAACTTGTGATACTGCTTATGTTTTAATTAATGATGCTTATGTCGATATGCATTATTATGGCTCTTATGCTCTCTTGATTTGTCGCTCCCAGTCTTTTGCTAGCCTCCACCTGTACTTAGTATGAGCTATACTCGTGCATCCAAACTCCCTTAAACCAAAGTTTTTCCCATTGTGTACACCATACCTACCTAGATGTGGTATTTAACTGCCACTCCAAGTAAATTGCTCATGTGTTACATTTAAAACCTTCAAAATTACTCCTGCTTGATGTTCCTGTTTGTGCTCATGAGGACGTAAATAGAGAATCTTTATCTCACCTGTTGATTGGATTTCACACCCTGGACTCGTGGCTTCATCCGCTTATTCAAATGATAGAAGAGCTGGCAGCGGGGTGCCCAGCCCCAAATTAATGCAAACAAATTATCTTCACTACTTTTGCCCCTGATTTATCAGTAAAAGCATAATTGTGTAAACAAAAGAGAAAGAGGGATGACCTTCTACACCAGTTGCGTCCTTCACCATGGGAGCCGCTCTTGTGAATCCAGTTGTCCTATGATGTACTGTATTTTCTGTTTACCATTCGTTGACATTAGCATACTTCTCCCAAAATATAGACACTCCTCCACGGTATGTGATTGTTGGCAGGCACCCGAGGATTCAGTTATCCATGGTTTGTGAAAGATGGATGGGAGGAGTGTCGAACTTTTAATACCCCTGTTTAATAAAATAAAAGCTCTAGCACATGAGTGATCCCTGCTTCCCTCCGGAAGGGCCTTTCTTTTACTTTTATGTTGAGTCTCCATCTTCTAACTTTATGCACAATTGAGAGAGCATTTTTGCCATTCTGAGTTCTATGTGTGTTTGTCCCATAAACATCAATAATTACTTCATAATGTGATATTATTTGTTCTTGAATTATTTGTTCTAGTCTTCCTCATGAAATTTGAAGGTGTCCTGGCATTTATGTTTTTCCCCACTCTTAAGAACTAGCAAAATATCACTTTGCCATGCTTTCTCTAAACCTGAAACAAACGTCTACCTTTCTTTGCATTATTATTCATGATCCTTTATTTGAGTTACTCTTTGTGATGCAAAGTAATTGCTATGCTTTATTATTAAATTTCTATTTATCATGTTTGTGTTTGAAGTTCTATGATCTTAGCGTGCATATGCTTTTACATTAGATTGATCAAGTTTATGTTAGTAGCATGTCACCTCAGAAATTATTGTTTTATTGTTTACCTACTCGAGGACGAGTAGGAACTAAGCTTGGGGATGCTTTATACGTCTCCATCGTATCTATAATTTCTGATGCTCCATGATCATATTATGTCAATTGCTACTTGTTTTCTCCCTTATTTATAGCATTTTTATACGTTTTTACGGGACTAACCTATTAACAAGATGCCAAGTGCCAGTTCCCTGTTTTCTGCTGTTTTTGGTTTTAGAAAAGTTGTTCTGGAAACATTCTCGGAATTGGACCCTACAAAGCCCGAAGTTCCTATTTTCCCCGGAAGCATCAAGAACACCGAAGAGGAGTCGAAGACGGGCAACAGGGGGGCACACCATAGGGTGGCGCGGGTCCCCCGGCCGCGCCACCTATGGGTGTGGGGCTCCTGGAGCTCCTCCGCCTTTTCTATTTCGCCTAATTAATCCCCCTAGATGGAAAACCCTAAACACCTGATAAAAAATCCCCGAAAAGTTTCGCAGCCGCCGTCACCGTCAACCCTAGATCAGGGGGGTTCTAAAGCTGTTTCCGGCACCCTGCCGGAGAGGAGATCATCACCGGAGGATTATACATCACCATGCCTGCCTCCCGAGTGATGTGTGAGTAGTTCATCCTTGGACTACGGTTTCGTAGCTGTAGCTAGATGTTTGTCTTCTTGATGCGGAGGGTTACTCCTAGATTGGCCCGATCTTCACGAATCGACGGAGAACACGAAGAACACGAGGAACTCGATGAACACACAAGGGGGAAACGAGGGGGAAATCGAGGGCAACGCAAGCAAACGCAAAGATAACTAGTAAGAACCGAAGAACCCCAAATCTTCCGTCAACTAACCCCGAGGGCCGCATACGGAACGATCGATTCAACTGAGCTCACCTTGATTGAAACCGCTTTACACCCGTAGCCGGTCCACTACGCCAATAGAACCTCAAGATAATCGAGAGGAAGATTGGACAATTCCTTGATAGAAACCCAAAGGGAGAGATCAAGTAATTGGATGATCCTTGATACGATCCTCGACGAAGTCGGAGGAGTAGCCTTGATACGTTCCTCGGTACACACCGGAGGAGTAGTTCCTCAAAGAGGGATACAAGAGAGCTGAGATCCAAATGTTCTAAATTCAACTCTAAACCCTAGATCTAGCTTGGGGGAGTCCTTATATAGCCGGGGGTCGAAGTAGGTGGAAACGGGAGCGAAAACGGGTCTTTTCCGGGCATTTTCGGGTCCACCCCGGCCTAGGGGCCGGCCTGGCCGGCCTGGAACCCGGCCTGGGGCCAGGGTGGGCGCCTGGAGGGGGAGGCCGGCCTGGGGCCGGGGTGGGGAGGAGGCAGGCCGGCTGCTTCGGTTGGGTGCCCGGCCTGGGGCCGGGGTGGGAGGAGGGCAGGCCGGCTTTGAGCTCGGCCTCCTCTGGAGGGGGTCCGGCCTGAGAGGGGCGCCGAGGCCGGCCCGAGGCCGAGGTGGAGGCCGGCCCCTTCGGGTGGGAGTCCGGCCTGGGGGCAAGGAAGGCCGGCCTGGCCGGCTCCCGAGGCTGGGAAGGGGTTTTTCGCCCCTAACTTCTTCGTCGGGACTCCGAATTGGACGCCGTCTTCACCGTTGTTCTCCGTATCTTCTTGCGCATCGTCTCGGGTACTTTTCGGTGCCTCCGTGGTGGGTTTGAACCTGAGCACGCAAAGTGTGGAAACATGAGGTAGCGCACCATCCTCCACGTGACCGAACTATAGAGCGAGAGGAGCGAGTTCACCTTATCCTTGATGGCCTTTGCGCGTGATCTTGTCATCGGTCCACTTGGAGTAGATAGTTGGGCTACATCATCTCCCCCCCTTGAAAAAGAGTCGACCTCGACTCGGCGTCGTCTTCATCACTTGGGTATCCATGGAAGGGAGAGAGGTCCTTGACATTGAAGGAGTTGTGGACGAGGTACTTGGATTGCGGTAAGTCGAGCTTGTAGGCGTTGTTGTTGATGCGCTTGATGACCTTGAAGGGACCGTCACCTCTTGGCTTGAGCTTGGAGTTGCGCTCTTCGGGGAACCGGTCCTTGCGCAAGTGTAGCCACACAAGGTCACCTACTTGGAACACCATGGGTTTCTTGTTCTTGTTCATGATAGAGGCTCGGTGCTCGGAATGCTTCTCAAGCGTAGCTCTTGTGGAGTCGTGTAGCTTCTTGATGTAGTCGGTGCGCTTGTCGATGTCCATGTTTGCTCGCTCGCGTAGAGGCAAAGGGAGTATGTCGAGGGCGGTGTTGGGGTTGAAGCCGTAGACGATCTCGAAAGGACTCTTCTTGGTAGCTTGATGGAGAGCACGGTTGTAGGCGAACTCGGCGTGTGGGATGCATTCCTCCCAATTCTTCAAGTTGGGCTTGATCAATGCTCGAAGTAGTGAAGAGAGTGTGCGGTTGAAGACCTCGGTTTGTCCATCCGTTTGTGGGTGATAGGCGGTGGAGAAGAGTAGCTTGACGCCGAGCTTGGCCATCAACGTCTTCCAAACGTAGGAGGTGAACTTGACGTCACGGTCCGAGACAATGGAAGTAGGTACACCATGTAAACGCACAATTTCCCTGAAAAACAAAGTAGCAACATGTGAAGCATCGTCGGTTCGGTTGCAAGGAATGAAATGTGCCATCTTAGAGAAACGATCCACAACTACAAAGATTGAATCCATGTTGGTTTTAGTTCGTGGAAGGCCTAACACAAAGTCCATGCTAATATCACTCCAAGGTGCATGTGGGATAGGTAATGGCATGTAAAGACCATGAGGGTTGGAAGTGGACTTAGCTCGGAGGCATGTAGAACATCTCTTGACGTGTCTCTCAACGTGATGCTTCATCTTGGGCCAATAGTAGTTGGTGGAGAGCATGGCATAGGTCTTGTCGAGTCCAAAGTGTCCCATGAGACCTCCTTCATGTGATTCCTTCAATAACAACAAACGAAGAGAGGACTCGGGGATACACAATTGGTTAGCCTTAAACAAGAAACCTTTGTGAAGATAGTAATCATCGAAACCTCGGTTAGGCAAGCATTTCTCAAATATAGGACCAAAGAAGGCATCAGAAGCATATAAGTCTTTGATCTCATCCAAACCAATCACATTGATGTCAAGACGTGTAAGAAGGCATTCTTTCCTAGACAAGGCATCGGCTACCACATTCTCTTTACCTTTCTTGTACTTAATGACATAAGGAAAAGATTCAATGAATTCAACCCATTTAGCATGCCTCTTGTTCAAATTGGTTTGGCTTTTCAAGTATTTCAATGATTCGTGATCGGAATGAATGACAAATTCTTTTGGCCAAAGGTAGTGTTGCCAAACTTCTAGCACTCTAACCAAAGCAAAAAGTTCCTTATCATAGATGGGGTAATTGAGTTTAGCACCATCAAGTTTTTCACTATGGTAAGCAACGGGGCTTCCGTTTTGCATGAGAACGCCACCAATTCCTATACCACTAGCAGCACATTCAATCTCAAAAGTCTTCTCAAAATCCGGTAAGACAAGCAAAGGGGCTTCGGTTAAGCATTTCTTAAGTGTGTCGAAAGCTTTTTGTTGCGCATTGCCCCAAACAAAAGGTACATTCTTTTTGGTAAGTTCATTCAAAGGGCAAGCAATAGATGAAAAATCTTTGACAAAGCGGCGATAGAAACCGGCAAGGCCATGAAAGCGCCTTATCTCACCCACGGAGGTAGGGTTAGGCCAATTCCTAATTGCCTCAATCTTCTTGTTATCTACTTCAATACCATTGGAAGAGATCACAAAACCCAAGAAAACAAGCTTGTTGGTGCAAAAATTGCATTTGGAAAGATTGGCGAAAAGTTTTGCGTTGCGAAGAGCCAACAATACTTGTGAAACATGATCAAGGTGATCTTCCAAAGATTTGCTATAAATGAGAATATCGTCGAAGTAAACCACAACAAATTTGCCAATGAAAGGACGTAGAACTTCATTCATGAGATGCATGAAGGTAGATGGGGCATTCGAAAGACCAAAGGGCATAACAAGCCATTCATACAAACCAAGTTTTGTTTTGAAAGCCGTTTTCCATTCATCACCTATACTCATACGAATTTGGTGGTAACCACTTTTAAGATCAATTTTGGAAAATATAGTAGCACCACTCAATTCATCAAGCATGTCATCGAGCCTAGGAATAGGATGTCTATATCTAACGGTGATAGCATTGATAGGGCGACAATCCATACACATGTGGGAAGTAGAATCTTGCTTTGGAACAAGGATAACGGGCACGGCACAAGGGCTAAGGGATTCGCGAATAAAACCTTTTTCTAGTAGCTCTTGGATTTGGCGCTCAATCTCCTTAGTCTCCTCGGGGTTGGTGCGGTAAGGAGCGCGGTTTGGAAGGGGCGCGCCCGGAATGAGGTCAATACGGTGCTCGATTCCTCGAAGGGGAGGAAGGCCCGGAGGGAGCTCATCGGGAAAGACGTCTTCAAATTCCTCCAACAAAGGCAACAAAGATGGAGGAAGATTTGTCATGTCGTTAGTTTCAAGTGCTTCCCCTTTGCACAATAGGACAAAGTGAAGTATGGTTGGGTCATCTCTTAGCTCTCGCATCTCTCTTTTGGTGGCAAGTAAGGCAAAGCCTTTGGCATCACTCGGAATTTTTCCACTCATATTTGGCTTGTGGCTCTCACTCACTTTTTGGTGGATCACTCTCTCACCACTCATCTCACGAGATTTGAGCTCTTCTTGTCTACGTGCAAGAGTCTTGGCGTTGTCGGCGATCACTTGGCTAGGAGACATGGGACGAAGAACAAAAGTCTTGTTATTCCACTTGAAGCTATAGTGATTGGTACGCCCATCATGGATAGCACTCTTGTCGTATTGCCAAGGTCGACCAAGAACAAGATGACACACGGTCATAGGAACAACGTCGCAATCTACCGTGTCTTCATAGGGACCAATCTTGAAAGTCACGGTGACCATGTGTTGAATCTTGAAGGTGCCGGATTCACTAAGCCATTGGACATGGTATGGATGAGGATGTTGCTTGTAAGGCAATTTTAGTTTGTCGCAAAGCTCTTTGCTAGCCAAGTTGTGGCAACTTCCACCATCGATGATGACCTTGATTGACTTGCCATCAATATCGGCTCTTGTTTGAAAGAGATTGCACCGTTGATCTTGCTCATCTTGAGGAGAAGAAGTGAGGATTCTTGTGACCACTAGTGATGGATTCTTGTCCTCATCGCAATACACACTTTCTTCATCATTGTTGGGGACGTCCAAAGAGTTGAGAGCAACTTGATGCAAGGCATAGTATTCGCCTTTGCTCATAGAATCACGTTCACTGTCTTGGTTGACAATCATGATCATCTTGTTGGAACATTCAAAGGACTTGTGTCCACTACCACCACACTTGAAGCAAGTAATAGTGCTTGACTTGACTTGAGGAGCACTCGAGGATGAGGTGGGAGGCACTTGCTTCTTGAATGGTTGGGAAGACTTGTTGGGAGCACTAGAGGCTCGAGTGTTGCTCTTGGTGGTAGTTGGAGGAGGAACTTGTGTCATTGGAGTTGAGGATGACGGTCTTGAGTTGAAGAAAGCCTTTTGCTTGCTATACTTGAGATCTTCCGCAATTTGGACTTCCGCCTTGAGAGCTTGGTGGACAAGGGCCACAATGTTGTCATACGGTTGATACTCGACGATCTTCCTTATAGGATAGTTGAGGCCATTGAGGAATCGGGCCATTGTTTGCTCTTGAGATTCTATCACATGAGCACGGATCAAAGATGTCTCCATTTCCTTGTAGTACTCATCAACGGACTTCACACCTTGACGAAGTTCTTGGAGCTTCTTGAAGAGGTCACGCTTGTAGTGAGGAGGAACGAATCGAGCATGCATGAATTGCTTCATCTCATTCCATGTGGCAATAGGAGCAATGCGATTGCGGACTCGTTCGGCTTGTAGACGATCCCACCATAAGAGTGCATAGCCTTCAAATTCCAAAGATGCTAGAGCAACCATCTTCTTGTCGGTGAAGTTGTGAATGCCGAAGATCTTGTCAACCTTGAGAGCCCAAGCAAGATAGTCTTCGGGATCATTCTCACCATTGAACTTGGGGACATTGAAACAAAGAGCACTTATATTGTTGTCCTCTTGCGGACGATGGGGACGCTCATGTTGGCGCTCATGGGGGTCTTCATCATAAATGGGAGGTGAATCATCATAGGGGTCATCCTCATTGTCTTGGCGGTGGCGATCATGATGGGGAGGATGACACCGGTGGTCATTAGGTGGTGGTGGTTGGTGGTGACGGAGCCTAGCTTCACGGCGTTCACTATCATCATGGCCATTGTGATGTTGTCGAGGACGCTCTTGTTCTTGGCGAGGGTGTTGCGGAAGCACTTGTTCATCTCGAGGGTGTTGAGGATGATCATGTTCTTGGCGGTCATTGTTGTTGGGACGCGCATGGCGCCTAGGCGGCCTTCGATGTTGACGAGCATCTTCCACGAAATCATTGTGGCCATAGTCTTGAGCGTGGCCTTGTGGAGGTGGAGGATGATGGTGTTGTCGAAGGTCCGGGCGTTGCGGTTGTTGAAGAGGGTTACCACGGCCTTTGCGATGTCGAGGTGGTGGTGATGGCGAGCTATCCTCATACCAATTGCGTCGCGGAGGTTGTTGAGGTTGTGGAGGAGGTGGTGGTGGTAGTTGAGGGTGTCCACCCTCCTCCACGTTGTGGCGATCATGGCGATCGTGGCGATCATGGCGACGAGGTTGGTGAGGATCTTGATTGTGGTGGCTTGAGCGACGAGACCTTGAGGACGATGAAGAATGACGGCGATTGGCAAGATTAGCCAAGTTGATGTTGATGCGCGTCATTTGATCATTCAATCAAGCCTCTTGCTCTTGTAGTCGACGCTCATAGCGTTGCAACCCGTCCTTGACGAGTTCGCGGAGTTGAAAGTGGTCATTGTGGGTGACGAAGTTGGCGTAAGCATTTTCGTTGTAGAATGGATTGCCTTCGTCTTCCGAGCTCGGACTTGTGAATACTCCTTCCCTAGCCATCTCAAAAACACACACAAGGGTGATATTGAAGAAATGGACGCCTCACTTACCCAACGTTACCTTTCTTGGTCGTATTGAGGCTAGTGGACGAGCCTAGGTGTAGGGCGGTATGTCAAGAGCGAATCCAAAAAGATCGAAAGAAACCGCAAACGGCAACACACACACTTTATATGGAAGGCAAATAGGTTAGGAAAGTGGCGAGGAAAAATCGACAAAACCGAAGAAAAGTTTGTTGTCAATCATGGAGAAAATTCAAAGAAAAGTTAGCACAAAAACCAAACCTATAGGATGGAAATATGGTGGAACACACACACGCAGGGGAAAAATGGGGTTAGTGCGACCAATGGACGAGCGAAGAACGAAATGGCCCTAACGTAGACTAATGCTCAATGCCACACTAACTCAAAGAGGACGCTAGCTCAAACCGCAAATTTGAAGAGGCAACAAGATTCGCACCGTGGCAATCGGTCACTCTTTCTCTTTTGCGACGCAATGCTACACGTTCCTACAATGGAAAGCAATTGGCACCGATCCTTTTGCTTCTTTTTCTATTTTCTCTTTTTTTTTATTTTCTCCTTTTGATGGATTCCAAAGTGCCAATGCCTACTCGGTAGCTAATCTCTCACAAGCGCTAACCTCGCACTCTCGATGCCACAAATGCGATGCCAAGCGGTGTAAAAAGAACTAGTCCGATAGGTAAGTAACACAATGGGGTGGGGTGGTGCAAGCGGAAGCAAGTTATACCTCTCTTATTTGATGATCACGGACTTGCGGCCGTGGGGGAGTCGATGTCGTGGCGATCCGTTGATGTGGAAGCGTAGGTGATGTCGTGGGCGTCGCGTAGCACTTTGTTGCACTCAATTCGGATAAAAAACGACAAAGAAAAACAAGTTTCAAAATCTGTCGGAGAATCGAAGAGCTGAAATTTCCTGAGTTTTTGGCTCAAATTCGAAGTTCCCACAAAATCAAGAAATTTTTTGGACGAAATTGGAAAAATTGGCTGAATAGAAAGGTGTGGAATGGTGTTTGGCAACAAATCTATGAAGAAAAACCACGCAAAACTCAACGAATCAACAGATCGGTCAAATTCCCTTTTGGCTATTTTTTTTGAGGATTTTCGAAATTCTTGGTGGAAAAAGAAAAATTGGTGGATGGAAAGTGTTGGGGGTGTCGGATTTGTGTCAATCTAGCTCTGGATACCAGATGATGCGGAGGGTTACTCCTAGATTGGCCCGATCTTCACGAATCGACGGAGAACACGAAGAACACGAGGAACTCGATGAACACACGAGGGGGAAATCGAGGGCAACGCAAGCAAACGCAAAGATAACTAGTAAGAACCGAAGAACCCCAAATATTCCGTCAACTAACCCCGAGGGCCGCCTATGGAACGATCGATTCAACTGAGCTCACCTTGATTGAAACCGCTTTACACCCGTAGCCGGTCCACTACGCCAATAGAACCTCAAGATAAGCGAGAGGAAGATTGGACAATTCCTTGATAGAAACCCAAAGGGAGAGATCAAGTAATTGGATGATCCTTGATACGATCCTCGACGAAGTCGGAGGAGTAGCTTTGATACGTTCCTCGGTACACACCGAAGGAGTAGTTCCTCAAAGAGGGATACAAGAGAGCTGAGCTCCAAATGTTCTAAATTCAACTCTAAACCCTAGATCTAGCTTGGGGGAGTCCTTATATATCCGGGGGTCGAAGTAGGTGGAAACGGGAGCGAAAACGGGTCTTTTCCGGGCATTTTCGGGTCCACCCCGGCCTAGGGGCCGGCCTGGCCGGCCTGGAACCTGGCCTGGGGCCAGGATGGGCGCCTGGAGGGGGAGGCCGGCCTGGGGCCGGGGTGGGGAGGAGGCAGGCCGGCTGCTTCGGTTGGGTGCCCGGCCTGGGGCCGGGGTGGGAGGAGGGCAGGCCGGCTTTGAGGCCGGCCTCCTCTGGAGGGGGTCCGACCTGAGTGGGGCGCCAAGGCCGGCCCGAGGCCGAGGTGGAGGCCGGCCCCTTCGGGTGGGGGTCCGGCCTGGGGGCGAGGGAGGCCGGCCTGGCCGGCTCCCGAGGCCGGGAAGGGGTTTTTCTCCCCTAACTTCTTCGTCGGGACTCCGAATTGGACGCCGTCTTCACCGCTGTTCTCCGTATCTTCTTGCACATCGTCTCGGGTACTTTTCGGTGCCTCCATGGTGGGTTTGAACCTGAGCACGCAAAGTGTGGAAACATGAGGTAGCGCACCATCCTCCACGTGACCGAAAGTATAGAGCGAGAGGAGCGAGTTCACCTTATCCTTGATGGCCTTTGCGTGTGATCTTGTCATCGGTCCACTTGGAGTAGATAGTTGGGCTACATCACTTCTCCTCATATGCCTCCATGTTTAGATCTCGTGAGCTGCCTATCATGATCGAGATTGATCTTACTTAATTCTATATGATGTGTTTGCTGGGACCCGATGAATATTGAAATTATGCCAAGTTGATTATAGTCCTTATTTGCTTATGCTATTTGTGATCTTGCATTCTTTCCGTTGCTAGTGGCTGCTCTGGCCAAGTAGTTGCTAGTGACTCCAAGAGGGAGTATTTATGCTCGATAGTGGGTTCATGCCTCCTCACCACCTTGCTCGAGTGACAGAAACGTGAAGGGGGGATGTGTTGTTGCCATTAGGGAGAAAACAACGGTGAGAATGCCCGCGTGCATAATCATTGCTTACATTACACACTTTGTTTAATGTAGTTATCTGTTGCTTGCAACTTAATACCCAAGGGGGTTCGGATGATAACCTGAGGGTGGATTATTAGTCATAGATGCAGATGGATGTCGATCTATGTATATTGTTGTAATGCCCGCACTAAATATCATAGTAGTCTTCGTGTCATATTGTGCACTACGGTGCAACCTCTATTTGTCAATGGCCCAGCTATAATTTGTTCACCCAGCATGCTATGTTTTATGGAGAGACGCCACTAGTGAAACTATGAACCCCGGTCCATTTTTCCACACTGTTAAACAAACCACAACTATTTCCTCCTTTCTTTACTTACTGCAAGCATACATCATTTTCCACACTATACGTTTAATATTTGTTTTCATCAAGACCGGTGAGATTGACAACCTCACTGTACCATTGGGACAAAGTATTTTGGCTGTGTTGTGTGCAGATTCCACGTTGTTGCTGACACCGGTGAAGCGCAATCAATACCGTCAGTGGCATCAACCTTCCCGAGATCCTCTTCCTACTACTGGATTGATAACCTTGGTTTCTTAACTGAGGGAATATCTTGCCGCTTTCTCATCACACCCTCCTCTTGGGGTTTCCAACGGTTGTATTCACAAGTAGCAAGGAGTTTTCTGGCGCCGTTGCCGGGGGACTTAATCATCATCAAGAAGCCTCCCCGTCAAGGCACCATCACGAGCATCAAGGACGCAATTGGTATAGAAGGTCATCCCTCTTTCTCTTTTCTTTACACAACTATGTTTTGACTGATAAATCAGGGGCAAAAATAATGAAGAGAATTTGTATTATTATTTGGGGCTGGGAACCCCGCTGCGAGCTCTTCTAGCATTTTGATAAGAGGATGAAGCCAATAGTCCAGGTGTGTGAGTCCAATCAACAAGTGAGATAAAGATTCTCTATTTTTGTCCTCATGAGCTAAAATAGGAACACAAAATAGGGATAATTTTGAAGGTTTTAAAGGTAACACATGAGAAATTTACTTGGAGTGGCGGTGAAATACCACATGTAGGATGGTATGGTGGACACAAATGGCACGGTTTTGGGGCTCAAGGTTTGGATGCACGAGAAGCATTCCCTCTCAGTACAGGGTTTTTGGCTAGCAAGGCTGGGTAGCAAGCATAAGAGTTGAGGGAAAACAAGCAAATATACATATGATGAAACCAATCATGCAATCTACATTGAAAGCTCAAACGATCTTAACTTGTGAATACCAATTTTATGAGCTAATAGGCAAATTCCTCTTTCTTATACTAGCATCTCAAAATATTATTTCTACTGACCCAAGCTAAGTTTGCCAAAACCAACGAGATTAACTTAATGATCTCCAGAGTGACACCAAATACTAACAAAAAGCTCAACCATATGACAGAAATTCAAAACTAAAATAAAGTGTACAGAAAGTAAATGATGAAACTTCTCATTAATATTTCAAAACGGCAACTCAGACCAACGGATACAACGATAACCAACTAAGGAGAGACACTTCCATACTGCAAACCATCCGATATGATAACTTCTCTACTCATGGTATGACTCTACTAAAAAGGTAAATAGATGAAAGATAGTGATGTGATACCGCGGTACTCCCCCCAAGCTTGGAACAAGCCAAGGGGATGCCAATACCAATGACGAATCAATTCTACGGTGGTGGTGGTGAATCCTTCTCGATGAGCTTATCAATTGATTTCTTAAGATATTCAATTGCGAACATAAGCATACGCATCACCCCCGTATTGCGATCAATACGGTTTGCATGCCTGTCAGACTATGAGTCCCAACCACCAAGATTTTTCCCCCACTCTCGTTAGGTTGAGAGCTTCCTTCATCTACATGGTTAGAACATTCCATATCTCAGCAAGAAGGCAAATCTGCCTCGGGTACCCTCCTAGATTGATACTCATGAATTAAAGTACGTAAAGGTTTCTTTATGCCTGAAAGGGATGTCCTTGAAGCTAAGCAGTGACGTGGGGCCTTCCCTCCGGTCCTTATCCTTGTCGTTTTCTTGCGAGGTTTTGCAATCACTCCAATGCTTGCGATGGTGGCGCGTGGATGCACTCGTGGGTCTTCTTCTACATCTCCTTCAGATCCACTCTCGATCTCCTCCTCCGGCTCCGGGTCTCAGAGATCATCTTCCTTTGATCCCTTCCCCTTGTTGTTGTTGGCGGAGACCATGATGCTTCTAAAACTGAAAACAGATCCTGGCAGAAACAGCTCAAAACAGAAACACGACGAGAAAATGATATACGGACCTCGGGGGGTCCGGGGGATTACATAGCAAAAAGTTTCATAACAAAAGGAAAGTCCAGGTCGAAAACGAGTCGGAGAGGGGCTCCGGGGCGCCCACACCATAGGATGGCG
Source organism: Alopecurus myosuroides (assembly GCA_028641055.1). Classification (NCBI taxonomy): domain Eukaryota; kingdom Viridiplantae; phylum Streptophyta; class Magnoliopsida; order Poales; family Poaceae; genus Alopecurus; species Alopecurus myosuroides. The sequence continues at coordinate 309,935,962 of CM054061.1, forward strand.
TGGGCAGGGGTGGGCCCACGCCACCCCATGGTGTGGAGCCTCCGGGCTCCGTCTCCGCCTTGTTTCCTGCTCATAATTTTTCATATTTTCCAAAAATAGTAAAAATAAAAGTTGGAGTTTCGCGGAAGTTTTCTTACAAAAAATGATACCTATTCGAAAACTGACTCTGCAGTTTCTGAAATATGCTTCTTAATAAATTCCTCTGAGATCATGGCTCGAAGCAATCAACATTTTCATTATAAGGATCTCCAGAAATATAATGCTTGAGTCTTTGGCCATTCACCGCTTGTGAAGTGTTGTCATCAAGGGAAACAATTTTAATTGCCCCCGAACGATATACCTCTTCGATAACAAAAGGTCATTCCCATCTCGAGAGTAATTTTCCTGCAAAAAATCTGAGATGAGACCTATACAATAGCACTTTCTCACCAACATGAAATTCTCTTATCATCCCACCTTTTAACTTTCTCTTTAAAGATCTTAGCATTTTCATATGCTTCACTCCTCCATTCATCTAAATAACTTAAGTCAAGCAACCTTTTCTTACCAGCAAGTTTAAAATCTCTATTTAGGTCTCTCACTGCCCAATAAGCTTTTGTGTTCTAATTCTAGGGGCAAGCGACAAGATTTTTCATAAACCATTTTATAAGGAGACATGCCCATGGGATTTTTATAAGCAGTTCTATAAGCCCACAGAGCATCATTTAATTTCTTAGCCCAATTTTTTCTAGATTTGTTAACAGTCTTTTGCAAGATAGATTTGATTTCTCTATTTGATAATTCTACTTTCCCACTAGTTTGAGGATGATAGGGTGAGGCAATTCTATGATTAACATCATCTTTAGCAAGAGTCTTTCGAAAACCACCATGAATAAAATGAGAAACCCCATCAGTCATAAGATATCTAGGCACACCAAACCTAGGGAAAATAATGTCTTTAAGAATTTTTAATGAGGTTTCAGCATCATCACTTTTAGTAGGTATAGCTTCTACCCATTTAGTAACATAATTAACAACTACAAGAATATGAGTGTAACCTCGTGAAGGAGGGAAAGGACCCATAAAGTCAAAACCCCAACAATCAAACAGATCAATAACAAGAGAATAATTCATAGGCATTTCATTATGTCTAGAAATATTTCCCACCCTTTTACATTGATCATAAGATAAAACAAACTTTCCAGCATCTTTAAAGAGAGTAGGCCGATAAAAACCTGATTGTAGAACCTTATGTGCAGTTCTATCTCCAGCGTGATGTCCTCCATAAGCACTACTATGACATTTTCTCAATATCCCTCGTTGTTCATTTTCAGGAACACATCTTCGCATAATACCATCAACACCTTCTTTATATAAGTGTGGGTCATCCCAAAAATAATGCCTCAAATCATAGAAGAATTTTCTTCTTTGCTGAGCTGTAAAGGTAGGAGGCAAATACTTGGAAACAATAAAGTTAGCATAATGAGCATACCGTGGACTCTCTTGAGAGCTCACTTTTATTGCAGCCAAATGTTCATTAGGAAAACTATCATTAGCAGGAATAGGATCATCAGAGATATTTTCTAATCTGGACAAATTATCAGCAATAGGATTTTCAGCACCCTTCCTATCCACAATTGGTAAATCAAACTCTTGTAAGAGAAGCACCCATCTATTAAGCCTAGGCTTAGCATCTTTATTTTCCATAAGGTACTTAATAGCAGCATGATCAGTATGAATAGTACCTTTAGAATCAACAATATACTGCCTAAATTTATCACAAGCAAAAACTATAGCTAGGAATTCTTTCTCAGTGGTAGCATAATTCTTTTGAGCAGCATCAAGAGTTTTACTAGCATAATGAATAACATTTAACTTCTTATCTACCCGCTGTCCAAGAACAACACCTACAGCATAATCACTAGCATCACACATAATTTCAAACGGTAAATTTCAATCAGGTGGTTAAACAATAGGGGCAGATATTAAAGCCTTCTTTAAATTTTCAAAAGCTTCTTTACAATCTTCATAAAAAACAAAAGGTACATCCTTTTGAACAAGATTAGTAAGAGGCTTTGATATTTTAGAGAAATCTTTAATAAACCTTCTATAGAAACTAGCATGACCAAGAATACTACAAATAGCATTGATATCCATGGGACATGGCATTTTCTCAATGGCTTCAACCTTAGCTCTTTCAGAAATTTTATGTGCAAGAACAATTCCTTCATTAACCATCAAATGGCATTTCTCCCAATTAAGAACAAGATTAGTCTCCTCACATCTCTGCAAAACTTTATCAAGATTCTGCAAACAATTATCAAAAGAAGTTCCATAGACGGAGAAATCGTCCATGAAGACTTCCACAATTTCTTCACAAAAAACATGAACGATAGCATACATGCATCTTTGAAAAGTAGCAGGAGCATTACATAAACCAAAAGGCATACGTCTATAAGCATAGGTTCCATAAGGACAAGTGAAAGTTGTTTTCTCTTGATCAGGCTTCCTAACAACAATTTGAGAGAACCCAGAATAACCATCAAGAAAGCAGAAATGAGTTTTCTTCGACAACCTCTCTAACATTTGATTAATAAAAGGCAAAGGATAATGATCTTTCTTAGTAACCTTATTAACTTTCCTAAAATCAATACACATCCTATAACCAACCACTACACTTTGAGGAATAAGTTCATTATTTTCATTTGGCACAACATTCATCCCTCCTTTCTTAGGGACACAATGCACATGACTAACCCGTCTACTATCAGCAATAGGATAAATAATACCATCATCATGGAGTTTTAATACCTCATTTCTTACCACATCCTTCATCTTAGGATTTAAGCGGTGTTGATATTCAACAACTGGCTTTGCATCAGGTTCAATATTAATAGCATGTTGACATATAGAAGGAGAAATCCCTTTCAAATCATCAAGAGTATAACCAATAGCACCTCTGTGTTTCCTCAATATTCCCAATAATCTCTCGTCTTCTTTACTAGAAAGTTTAGAACTAATAATAACAGGATATAATTTCTTATCTTCAATATGAGCATATTTAAGATTGTTAGGCAACGACTTTAGATGAAAAACAAGATCCTCCTTGGGTGGTAATGTGGTACCCAAGTCTTCCACTGGTAAATTATGTTTTAGCATCGTTGGCTGATGTAGGAAGATCTCGTCAATTTCATTTCTTTCTTCCATAAAGACATCACTTTCGTGGTCTTCCATGTATTGCTGCAAAGGATTGTTAGGAGCAAGAGCAATAGCAGCCAATTGTTCAACTCTATAATTCTTATTAGGTAATTCATCTTCATAAGGCGCTTTAGCAAATTTGGAGAAATTAAATTCCTAAGACTCTCCATCAAACTTTGTAAGGATTTTCTCCTGTTTACAATCTATAAAAGCACCACAAGTGTTTAAGAAAGGTCTACCAAATATAATAGGATAAGTATCACTAGAAGAAGTGCCCAGTACTAGAAAATCAGCAGGATATTTATTTTTACCACATAAGACCTCCACACCTCTAACAGTACCAATTGGAGAAATAGTTTCCCTATTAGCAAGTTGAATAATCACATCAATGTCTTTAAGTTCACAAGAACAAATTTCATGCATGATTTCTCTATAGAGCTCATAAGGAATAACACTAGAACTAGCACCAATATCACACAAACCATAATAACAATGATCACCTATCCTAAAAGATAGCACAAGAACTCTAGGTTTCCTAGATTTACTAGGATGAGAGACAATATTAGAAGCATCTTCACAAAATATGATGTGTCCCTCTTCTACATTTTCAGAAACAAGGTCCTTTACTATTGCTACTATAGGTTCTATAGTTATTTGTTCTTCGGGTTCTACAGGTTTCCTTGCACTTTTATTAACCACACTAGCTAACATAGAATGTTCTTTTACCTTAGCAGGGAAAGGCATTTTCTCAATATAAGGTTCAGGCACAATAGAATCAACGGTATGAACTTCTATATCTCTAGCAGGAACACAATCAACAATATCTTTATAAGGTGCATGGTACTTATCCCATTCCTTTTTAGGAATATCAATATAAGAAGCAAAAGCCTTATATAAGTTTGCAGCAACTTGAGAATCAAGACCATAGACAATACTAACATTATGAAAATCATCGGACAACATAAAAGTTTAATGCATTCATAATCATAGTTTATACCTGACTTTCTACCTTTGTCATTCTCCCATCCTTCTGTGTTTTCTTGAATACGGTCAAGAAGATCCCATTTAGCTTCATCCTTCATACTCTAAATGATCCAGAACAAGAAGCATCCAATAAATCCTTATCATGAAGAGAAAGCCTTGCATAGAAATTATTAATAACAATATTACTAGGGAGCTCATGAATAGGGCATTTGAGCTTTAGTAACTTCAATATCCCCCATGATTGGGATATAATCTCTCCGTCATGAGGCCAAAAATTATATATATAATTCCGATCTCTATGAATTTCACTGGGAGGATAGAATTTAGAATAAAAGAGAGGCACAATTTCCTCCCATCCAATAGTCTAGCTATTTTTCAGCAGTTTGAACCATTCAGCGGCTCGGCCTGTCAATGATATAGAGAATAATTTCCTCTTCACTTGGCCCATTGTAATACCTGCACACTTGAACAACTCGCATAATTCATGTAAAAAGATAAAATGATCACCAGGATGGACAGTTCCATCACCTGAATAGCAGTTATTCATAACATGTTTAACAATCTTTATAGGTATTTTATAAGGATCCAAATCATCATGCGGTGGGTCACTTACTACCCTAGCAGTGGAAGCAGTGCCCGCAAATAAGGACTCAAAAGGAGATCCAAACATAGTGTAATAAAGCAGTAGACAATAATAAAAACATCACTTACAACAGAAGCTGCCTTTATCAATTCCACTTCCCAATAGCGCTTCACTCCCTGACAACAGCGCCCGAAAATAGTCTTGATGACCCACAAGTATAGGGGGTGTATCGTAGTACTTTCGATGAATAAGAGTGTCGAACCCAACGAGGAGCAGAAGGTGTTGACAAGCAGTTTCGATGAAGGAATAACTCTAAATACTGAAAGATAGATTTGTAGGGGTTTTTGATTTTGCAGATAAATAAAGTGTGAGTAAATAAAATGCAGTAATAATAATTGGAGCAAGTGGCCCAATCCTTTCTTCAGCAAAGGACAGGCCGGTGGGTTTACTTATGATTAACAAACATTCTCGAGGACACACGGGAGGTTTTGTGTCAAGTGCTTTTGTTTCATGCCGCTGAATAATCTTTAGTGTTTTGATAAATGTTGTGTGGGTGAACCTATGATAATGTACCGTCTCATCCAATACTAATACATACTTGTGATTATACCCCTTGCGAGCATCCGCAAATACAAGAAAGTAATTAAGAAATAAATCTAACCACAACTTTAAATTCCGGGATCCTACGCTCCCTCGTGTAATGGTTTCCTAACGGGGGTTTAGGTTTCTGTCACTCCGGCAACCCCAAAATTAGTAGCCAAATATACAATGCATTCCCCTAGGCCCATAAATGGTGAAGTATCATGTAGTCGACGTTCACATTACACCACTAGAAGAATAACACCACAATTTAAATATCAAACCATTAAATAGTACTCAACATTACTTCACTACTAACAACTTAACTTCTACCATGTCCTCAAGAACAACACGAACTACTCACAAGACATCATATGGATCATAATCAGAGGTGATATAATGGATGATAACAATCTGGTCATAAAGTGCAAACACCGATAAATCTCACAAGCATCAACTACTAACAAGTAATCCACACCGGGAGAGAGATCTAATGTAAAACAACGATAGAGGCCCTTAATTGTTACAGTGGGATGACGGTGGATGATGAGGGTGATGGTGCTGGTGGTGGTGATGATGATGATGACCATCTTGATGATGCCCGGAATGATGACGGTGACGATGGCGATGATTTCCCCTCTCCGGACAGGAATTTCCCCGACAGATTTCTCCCTGCCAGAGAGCTTTTCTCTCTCCGGTGTTTGCCGCCCCGAGGCGGCGGTGGAATAATTCTTCGATGATGCTATGGGGATTAGGTTTCCCTGGGGTCAAGTACATGAAATACCTCCACTAGAAGTGGGCCAGGGTGGCCACACCACCTGGTGGCGCGACCAGGGTTCGCCACCTCATGGTGTGGGCCGCTGGTGGCCCCCCTCTGGCTCCCCTTCTGGCTAGACTCCTCCTCTGAACTTCTAAGACACCCCCGGTGTCCCTCTTCTTCTTCCGATCTTCTGAAATATGGTATCTCGACAGTGCTTTTTCCATCAGATTTCTGGTCCCGCTGTTTATTCTCCAAAAATTATGAAACATGCAAAATAAGATAAAATAACATAAGGGATGCATCATAACATGAAATATATCGATGAATAACAGAAAATTATGATATAAAATAGTGATGCAAAATGGACGTATCAGTCATCAACATGAATCAGCTTGATACCCGCCTCCCAACCATAATAACACGTTGACCCTTAGATATAAGTGATGAATGCAAACCCCGATTGGTTTGATGGTGCTACAGTTGGAAGAGAATGATCTACCCTGATATTTTATGAGGAATCACCATAATAATCACGTCTACTGCGCAATCAAAGGACAAAAAAAAAGATATAACATGCACGAGTGAAACTAGTGATGTAGTATAGTCTTCCTTCATCTCCAATGGATAATGCGTTGGTTGTGCCATGTTGAGGTTCACAACAAGTGCAATCCTTCTCCTTCCCATCGTCGCCATGATTGGGTCTAGGATTGTTTGCTAGATACAAAGCAGTGTTAGCTAAAGCACCTCAAAATTCTAAACTTCGAGACTATACCATATCACATTTCCTACAAAACAGAATTAGACGCCTCTAACGTTTGTGTGCAAATTTTAGCGTGGCTGTAGAACTTACGAAATGAACCGTTAAGTAACCTACGCTTCCATAAGGCATGATTATTCATGTTTCTAGATTGACATTGCGGGGTTACTGGAACATATACATTACTAAAATGTCTAGAGCCTCAATCTAAACTTATTCAGAACCATGACCCCCGTGTGGATTCCATCCACATGCCCCTTCCACAATGCTATTAACAAGACCAAATATAAAGAGACCCAAAGCTCTAAAACACTTCTTCGGACTAGACGAGATATGCCAGGGGAAACTCGAACGTCCTAGGATTGCCAGAAGTTTGTAAAAATCTCGATATGGCTGAAAAAACAAAGCCTATTGGGAAGCAATCATAAAAAATCTAAACATTCACTACTCGATACCCACAATCTCATTCGGTTCTCGTACATAGGCCCACGGCGGTTTCCCTGACCGGCTCGGAGAATAAGGTGCTAATAATCAGGCCCATCAGAGCCGGTTTCAAGGACCGTCTGGGAAGTGTCTTCCCTCAGAAGGTTCAAAAAACGGGCCGCCTTTGATACTCTGTCTGGCGGAAGCGGTTCAAACGAAATCCCACAACATAACGTAGAGGCGAGTTATCAGACGACTCTACAAGATGCGGAGTGTCTGAATTTATTCAGATGCCCCGGGGAAAACATAGAGAGCCGGTTTGAATAAAAAGCAGACTCGGTCCGAGGAGCAGCGGTTTTGATTTGCAACTGGTTGGGAAACAATTGGACCCTTGGAATAACACCGAAAGGGGGAAATTTCAATATTACAGCTCTATTTTGTCGGGCAGGCCAGATTTTTCCGAAATTTCTTGCAATGCTCCAGATGGGGCAAATAAATGAAAAATTCATAAATATATTTATAGTTTAGCAGAAATATATTCCAGTACATGATGGCTACATACAAAATAAAGGAATTCTAAACATTATAGATAACCTAATACCCCCTTGTTCCACAATATAAAACATTTTAGAAGCTAAAACATCTAACTAGAACGTCTTATATTGTTGAACAGAGAGAGAGTATACTAGTAGCTTGTCGAGATATCTTGGACGACTAATATCATCTATTTTGCTTTAGATCATCCTGAACATAATTGTTGGTAGTCATCAGAGTCGTCAAAAATACATATCGATGTCATCATTGAATATATTGATGCAGAGAATGGTGACCAATCCGGTTCAAATTCTAGCTTTCCGAGCAAATTCATTACATGTTTCTTTCTCCAGGGATAATCTGCGTCTTTCAACTTTATACCATTTCCGTAAGGAAAGGTTGAATGGTTCCATCAATAAACATAGTCGACCTGATGAGGAGATATAGAAGTGTTGATGAAAACCAGTTATAATCTTGTACACAATTTGAAGAGAATTTTTAGTGACGTTGCAAGTAGGGTCAATGTGAAATGACAGTTTAATTTGTTTTAGTCAATTACTTACTAGTGTAGTACACCCAATGTTTTTTCTCCGTGAGCTTATGGAAAATAGAGATCCAGCCGATTCGTTCATAGTGCTTCCTTGCAAAAGAAAAAACGTACCAATTTATGTAGCAGAGAGTTCCAATGATGGAGGTTTTACCAAAGAATTAAGGTCCTTTTCACGTCCTACAAATTCAGCATGAAACCACCAAAACTTTAATTAGTTCAGTGTATTATCTATGTATGAGATGTATGTGATAAAACTAGCAAATTACAGCAAACATCAAATAAAGATCAGCTACTGATTTGTTCAGTTTATTAATTACCTTGTATGGCAAGCGGATACCGATTGAAACACATTTACTTGGTCCTCTGCATCGTATATTTAAAGTTAGTATATATCAGCATATATATGTCAACAGATAATTAACTTTGAAGATGAAGGGAATATGCCCGAGAGGCAATAATAAAATGGTTATTATCTTATTCCTTGTTTATGATGAATGTTTATTTCTCATGCTAGAATTGTATTAACCGGAAACGTTGATACATGTGTGCTTAATAAACAAACAATGGTTCCTAGTAAAGCCTCTCTTTTAACTAGCTCGTTGATTAATAGATGATCAAGGTTTCCTGATCATGAACATTGGATGTTATTAATAACGGGGTCATGTCATTAGAAGAATGATGTGATGAACATATACCCAAAGATAATATAGCAATGCGATCAAGTCATTTAGTTTACATTGTTATATCAAACATACGAAGTAACTTATTCCTTAGACCATGAGATCATGTCAATCACTGATACCGGAAGAGTGCTTTGATGGCATCAAACGTCACACCGTAACAGGGTGACTATAAAGGTGTCGTTAAGTATTCGTAAAGTATTAGTTGAGGATCATGGATCAAGAGTGGGATTTGTCCATCCAAATGACGGAGAGATATACTCTGGGCCCTCTCGGTGATATCACATCGAAACCGCTTGCAAGCACGTGATATGATCACAAAGGATGTTATATCACGGGAACGAGAAAAGAGTACTTGTCGGTAACGAGATTGAACAAGGTATGGTTGATACCAATGATCGAATCTCGGACAAGTAAAATATCGCGAGACAAAGGGAATAGTTCACGGCGTTGTTGGTTCACACGATCACGAGAGTCATCGTTGAATATATAGGAGTCATCACGGATCTCCAGATCCCGCTGTTGATTATTGATCGGAGAGGAGTCTCGATCATGTCTATCTTATTCGCGAACCGTAGGGTGACACACTTAAGGTTCGATGACGCATTTGAGAGGATACGGAATATCGGAGAAAAGTTTGGACAGCACCGAAATTGTTTCGGGGAATATTGAAATAGTCACCGAAATTGTTTCGAGTAATTTTGAAATAGTTCAAGGGGATTCTTATCAAATGGTTGTTAATAGATTTAACAACTAACTCAAGGGGTTATATGTTAATGTTTGTTAATGGAATTAACAAATATTAAAATAAAGAAATAAAATTGTTTTATTTATTTATTAAAGAAAACCCTTGGGATTTTGAGTGGGAATTCATGGAAGAATGAGTGGGTTGAGTGGAGACTCCACTCACATGATGAGGGAGAGGTGGAGGCAGCCAAAAATTCGTGGCTGCCATCCCCTCCTATAAAAGGAGGGGTGAGAGCTCCCTCTCCCACTACACACACTTGTGTCATCTCTTCCTCCCTCCTGCCGCTGCTCCACCACTTGTTCGTGCGCTTGGCGAAGCCCTGAGCAATGTTTTTCTCCACCACACCACGCCGTCGTGCTGCTGGAGTTCCGAGGGATCCTCTACTTCCGCGCCCCGCTGGAATGAGGGAACGGAGGTCGTCATCAACCGTACGTGTGACCGATCACGGATGCACCGCCGGATTGCGGTGCCATCTTCTCGCTATCGGGATCGGTGTGAGTACGACTACGCCAACAACGAGATTTGATCTCGTACCACTTTGAGTCTTCGAGGGTATGTGTTCTCCTTAACCCTCTTGTTGCCCGTTGCACTTCGTCTCCTAGATTAGATCTTGGCCTTTCGGGTATCTCTCGCGTAGGAAAATTTTTGTTTTCTATGCGACGTTCCCCTTCAGTGGTATCAGAGCCGGATCTATGCGTAGATGTTTTGTACGGGTAGAACACATAGGTGTATGTGGGCGTTGATGATCATGTTATTACCTCCTTGATTATTTTATGATCTTAGTGGCATAGTGGGATGAAGCGGCCCGGACTAACCTTACATGTCCACGTACATGAGACTTGTTCCACAACTGACATGCAACTTGTATTGCATAAGTGGCTTGCGGGTGTCTGTTTCTCCTACTATAGTTAAGATCTAATCTATGAAGGGTTGTTAAAAATGTGTTTATCAACGTTGTGGTTGATGTTCGTAGGTATGAACGGTTCTATCCTCGAAAGCCCTAAGCCATGTAAAATATGCAAAAATAAATTAGAAGCGTCTAACTAGTTTTTGCTGGGCATGTGATGTGATATGGTCAATATTACAAATTTGATTATGAGATGATCTATTTTGTAAATTATTGATATACCGTAAGGTATCCATATGGTTGTCTTCTTATTGATGGACAAACAAGTTTGGGGTACCGTGGTACTTGGTACCACGCCGGTGGAATGATTGAGATCATACCATAATGCACATGATGGAGATCAAGTGCAAGGAGGACCATATCATATCACGTTATCCTTACATGTGATGTTTGTGATGTTAATCCTTTTATGCATCTTGTTTTGCTTAGATAGCGAGGTAGCATTATAAGATGATCCCTCTCACTTAATATCAAGATAATAATGTGTTCTTCCTTAAGTATGCACCGTTAAGAAAGTTCGTCGTTTCGAGACACCACGTGATGATCGGGTGTGATAGACTCAACGTTCGCATACAACGGGTGTTTTCAAGCCTAGCATGTACAGACATGGCCTTGAAACACACGCAATACTACGGTTCTACTTGGCGAGCCTAGCATGTACAGACATGGCCTCGGAACACGTAACCGAAAGGTAAAGCATGAGTCATATGGATGATATGATGAACATGTCGATGTTCGCCTTTGAAGCTACATCATCTCACGTGATGATCGGTTTTGTTGTAGTGAATTTGGTTCGTGTAATCACTAAAGACGACTAAGAGGGATGTTGTTTTTGAGTGGGAGTTCATGGCTTAATTTGAATTAACTTGAACTTATTTATCATGAACAACAAATCAAAGTGAATTTGCACAACTTGTAGTAGTCATTGGCATCCTCATAACTATCTTACACTTAGATTGTTAATTGAGATATAACTGTTATGATCTGGTAAATACCATTTAAGATTGGTACCGTATTAGTGAAATTTAAAATTGAGTCCTATTGTAAATTTTTGGTATTTCCTACCTAGCTCCATGTGGTTAATGATTGATTAATCTAGAGAGCAAATAATTCCTACTTAGAATCCAGAGTCATGGTTGCTTCCGTATTACTTTATCTTCAAAAGAATGTTTTGTTGATCAAGGTGATTTAGGAACTGAAAAGAGTTGTTTTCGGAAACAATCAAGTGAAAGATATATTGATATCTAGAAACTTATTTGTGGCAACATGACTGAGTATAATTTAGCGTGACAATGTTTGCTTATATTATCTGAATATATGCAATGATTGAAGACGCTAGGCGTTTGAATATTCCAAGAAATTGGATGCTAAAAATTATCCTCTAAATTCCTTCCTTCGAGCTATAATAGCTTAATCATAAAATTGTTATGATGGGATGGATTAGAAGTATGGGTAAAGTAGTTTACCTTACTTGGAAAATGCTAAGAGTGGAATCTAGAAGAATGCTATTAATATGGTGATATTAGTAGAACAATCAAACTCAAAGTATGACTCAATGGGTGATAGTATATGACTAACACGCCAAAGAAAATGAGCTAGTAAGACTAGCATTGTTTGATGTTGAATGATTCTTCTATAAAGGAAAGGGAATATTGAAAATAGAATTACAAATAGATATATGGCAGAAAAGAAGATAACTGGAAAAGTCCAGCTCAGGAGTATATACTTGATATACAAGATATAGATGTATTACTAGTTAACAAAGTATTTTTGGTATTTTGATACCATATTGGTTGGTATGAGTTGTCATACAAAGCAACGCAATGAAAGAAATACAAGGGCCTAAAAGGAACTAGTAATAGATGTGGAATCAATTATGACAAGAACATAAATAAAGTGTTATTGTGTTCATTGTCGTATCGAACCAACCAGTCAAGATTTATTTGAAGAACTTAATAATTTGTTATTTTGTTCTAGTCTTTTGTGAGAACAAATGAGATTGTTCAAACTATGATCATATTCCATAATTGATGGATATGTTAATATAAATCATGTTGGTAAAGTAAACATCTATAAGACTAAATGCTAAACGTTGCAAGACGTTGAAGAGTTTCACTTAAATTGTGACACCACCATTTTAGTTCATATCGGAAAGGAAAACATGAAGGAACTCCATATTGATGGACTTCCGGAGTCATTTTATTGACGCTTGTGAGACCTCTTCCAAAAGATGACTAGAATTCCGTTCTTAGGCCAAAGTAGAATGGACGACTAATTTAGTGGAGATTATACATATTGATGTATATAGTCCATTATGTGTAGTCATGTATGGTGGATTAATGTTTCCTTCATAAAATTCTGTCGATGATTTAAGTAGATATGTGAGTATATCTATTTAAAGGGAACAGAGTTTGACATTTTGAATTGGTTCAAAAGGTTGTTAATATGAAGTTAAAATCAATGTAACAAGATAATCAAGTTTTTATGATTGGATCATAAAGGATAAAGTTTGAGTTACAAGTTTAGCAAAACATCTGAGAAGTTGCAGAATTGTTCTACAACTTATACTTCTCGAATACCCCACATTAGATTGGAGTATTCAAAAGACAAAATCAAACCCTGTTTGACATGGTAAGATTAATAAAATTGCCATTATAATTTTGTAGTTTATACATTAGTGACAACCGTTTTTCCACTGAAAAGAGCACCATCATGATCCGCTGAAATTGACAACATATAAGATATGGTTTGGGTAGTGACCCGAATTGTCACTTTCTTAAGTTTTGGTATGCATAGCATGTGTAAAATGTTTACAACCAAAATAGGATAAATATATGTTTATAAGGTTATCCCAAATAAAACATTGGGTATTTCTCCTATCACCGAACCAAAAGACAAATGTTGTTTGTCAGAAAGGGTTGATTTCTCGAGAAAGTAGTTCTTGCGAAACAAGTGAGTGGGAGCACAGTACAAACTCAACAAGGTTAGAGAATCTTCGTTATCATGTCAAGAGTAGCGCAGCACTGGAAGTTGTTCCGGGGTTTACTATTTTGACTAAGTAGAAGACACTACAAATGTTGTAGAAACTTCAAATGAGTTTGCGAACTGTACCGGAAAAGTCCAAAAACTTTGTACTTAGAACAACTTGTGGTTTAAGTGTAAAGTGTTGTTTTGACAACAAAGGACCTGGACCTTATAAAGGAAGCAAATGATGGGCCCTGACTTCGTAAAATTGACTATGAGTCATTATATCCGCCATAGTATCCTTGTATGAATATCAAGTATGTGACTTGGTAGTCCTTTCGATAGGCATGATTCCTAGCGATAGCAAAAGGGTCTATATAGCGACAAAGACATGGATTTTACATCTTATTAAAATTGTACTTATCGAAAAGTTGTTTTCGACGAAGTTCAAAGAGTTAACTACTACAAGATTTTGATCTTCCGTAGTGATGCTTTAGTCTTTGCGGATAGTTCTAGCAAAAAGTTACATATTATGATATGGCAGTTGAATAACAAAACCAACTCTCCTCTCGAGGAAGTTTGATCAAGGATGTGTACTTGACATAGTCTGAGAGTTTTGGAAAATTCAAAAGGTTGCTAGAAAGGTATGCACACTTCAATGGTTGAAATGAGCATAACGAAGTTGAAATCTTTACCTTAATGAAGCTATCAAAAGAGTTTGATTCCATCATGAACGATAAAGATGCTTGTAAAGTTACAAGAAATTAAGTGGGAGCGCTATGACATATTTCCAATACTTTATGTAGATGACATATGGTTGATTGGAAAATATGTATTTTAAATTAACACGGTTAAGATTTTCATATTGATGAAAGGCTTAGAAGATATTGGGCATCGATATCTATAAAAGATGGATTGAAGCGCCTGATATGATTGAAGCCAAATTACATAGATGAAATATTGATGTAAGTCAATATAAAATTGATAAGAAGGAGTTCTTGTCACATGGAAAATAATTGAGCAAGATTCATGTGTTTTGACACATGATGAGCATCATTGAAATTGAGATTTCTAAGTCATGTTTCCATGCTATGTATACAACCAGATGAGTCCTATGCTATAAAATGTTATAGCAGGATAATTCATATGATGATTAGACAATAGTGGGAGAGATCCTTGTGTCATTTTCGAAATGCTAAGGATATGTTTTGCTATGTAGTAATGACAAAATATTAGTTGTAATATGTTACACTAATAGTCTTGTCATTTATTCAAGAAATTTTATCTCAATTAAAATATGTGATGAAGGGTAGCACAATAAGATGGAAGAAAGTTCCATTCTGGATTTGAAAGAGTTTCAAAATTAAAATATTGTGACAGATACTACAACAAAGGCTAAAGTATATCGTTGTGTTGACAACTGATAATAAGCGTATTTTGTGTCAAGGAGTTCTTTATTGAACTTGGTGAATTTCCAAGAATGCTGAAACTATGAAGCTACATTTTCACAATGTTAGTAACATCAGTTTAAGCTGAGGAATTAAGGTATCACCGGAACTTGGTGAATTTCCAAGAATGCTAACACTATGAAGCTACATTTTGACAATGTTAGTGACATCAGTTTAAGCTGAGGAATTAAGTTTTCACCGATTGACCATATATATACAAAGCCATCTCATTAGAGAATGAGTGATGCGTGTAGACGCAAAGAACATGCAAATACAATAGGACCTGAACAGTTCAGATCTTTTTGATAAAGTTTACCACATGCGAAGCATGGTAATAACACTGGAACGCCATATGTGTTAAGTGCTTACAGACTAGATTATTGACTCTAGTGCAAGTGGGAGACTGAAGGGAATATGCCCGAGAGGCAATAATAAAATGGTTATTATCTTATTCCTTGTTTATGATGAATGTTTATTTCTCATGCTAGAATTGTATTAACCGGAAACGTTGATACATGTGTGCTTAATAAACAAACAATGGTTCCTAGTAAAGCCTCTCTTTTAACTAGCTCGTTGATTAATAGATGATCAAGGTTTCCTGATCATGAACATTGGATGTTATTAATAACGGGGTCATGTCATTAGAAGAATGATGTGATGAACATATACCCAAAGATAATATAGCAATGCGATCAAGTCATTTAGTTTACATTGTTATATCAAACATACGAAGTAACTTATTCCTTAGACCATGAGATCATGTCAATCACTGATACCGGAAGAGTGCTTTGATGGCATCAAACGTCACACCGTAACAGGGTGACTATAAAGGTGTCGTTAAGTATTCGTAAAGTATTAGTTGAGGATCATGGATCAAGAGTGGGATTTGTCCATCCAAATGACGGAGAGATATACTCTGGGCCCTCTCGGTGATATCACATCGAAACCGCTTGCAAGCACGTGATATGATCACAAAGGATGTTATATCACGGGAACGAGAAAAGAGTACTTGTCGGTAACGAGATTGAACAAGGTATGGTTGATACCAATGATCGAATCTCGGACAAGTAAAATATCGCGAGACAAAGGGAATAGTTCACGGCGTTGTTGGTTCACACGATCACGAGAGTCATCGTTGAATATATAGGAGTCATCACGGATCTCCAGATCCCGCTGTTGATTATTGATCGGAGAGGAGTCTCGATCATGTCTATCTTATTCGCGAACCGTAGGGTGACACACTTAAGGTTCGATGACGCATTTGAGAGGATACGGAATATCGGAGAAAAGTTTGGACAGCACCGAAATTGTTTCGGGGAATATTGAAATAGTCACCGAAATTGTTTCGAGTAATTTTGAAATAGTTCAAGGGGATTCTTATCAAATGGTTGTTAATAGATTTAACAACTAACTCAAGGGGTTATATGTTAATGTTTGTTAATGGAATTAACAAATATTAAAATAAAGAAATAAAATTGTTTTATTTATTTATTAAAGAAAACCCTTGGGATTTTGAGTGGGAATTCATGGAAGAATGAGTGGGTTGAGTGGAGACTCCACTCACATGATGAGGGAGAGGTGGAGGCAGCCAAAAATTCGTGGCTGCCATCCCCTCCTATAAAAGGAGGGGTGAGAGCTCCCTCTCCCACTACACACACTTGTGTCATCTCTTCCTCCCTCCTGCCGCTGCTCCACCACTTGTTCGTGCGCTTGGCGAAGCCCTGAGCAATGTTTTTCTCCACCACACCACGCCGTCGTGCTGCTGGAGTTCCGAGGGATCCTCTACTTCCGCGCCCCGCTGGAATGAGGGAACGGAGGTCGTCATCAACCGTACGTGTGACCGATCACGGATGCACCGCCGGATTGCGGTGCCATCTTCTCGCTATCGGGATCGGTGTGAGTACGACTACGCCAACAACGAGATTTGATCTCGTACCACTTTGAGTCTTCGAGGGTATGTGTTCTCCTTAACCCTCTTGTTGCCCGTTGCACTTCGTCTCCTAGATTAGATCTTGGCCTTTCGGGTATCTCTCGCGTAGGAAAATTTTTGTTTTCTATGCGACGTTCCCCTTCAGAAGATAGCTATATATAACCCGACTCATTGATCATCATCTTCTCTTTATTATTGGAGCCAAATGTAGTAGCCTGGTCTAAAGAATTCATGGTCCTCTGCATCGTACATTTAAAGTTAGTATATATCAGCATATACATGTCAACATATAATTAACTTTCCGGATAGGCTATATATAACCTGCCTCGTTGATCATCGTCTTATCTTCATTTTTGGAGCCAAATGTACTAGTCTGGCCTGAAATACTCATGGTCCTTTGAAGTCGTTCTTCGTGTTATATGCACAAAATCCAGGTCGGCCGGTGCTTGTCAAATTGGAACAAAGTACAAGAGGGATGTGATGAACAAATATGAATCTTAAAAAATTCATTAATGGAGCAATTTGAAGGGTACAAACAATAATGTAACTTCCTTACACACATAGTTTTATCCCTATAAGAAATTTATGTCACACATAATTAAGTCATGTGAACCACATAGGTCATGTTGTCTACACTTTACAGTACAATATCAAATCTTCTCTTTATGCAGATACAATAACAGAAAAGCATGTGTATGCACAACATGACTTGTAGTGCATTGCTTCTTTATGCTTTATTTTTCTTGCAATTAGCTAGACGATGTACATATAATTAACTCTCCTACCGTGTAATGTTTGTATCGCATATGAATAGGTAGTATGAAAAAGGAGTTTCCTCTGTTCTTAATTCTGCATGGGCCTTCAATTTTTAGGCACACTGGGTCGAGGCTAAAAAAAGAAACTGTTAAAAAAATTAAAGATGAACGAGAGACACCTAGAGATGTATTGCATAGATCCGACTAATTTAGTTACCATTTCTCGGTGATGGAGGGGGAATGCTGGACTAGGGGAACTATGGGGCAACCTAGGTTATGAAAAATGTGGCGGACTTGGTGAAGAGGGGAAAGTTTTAGGGTCGGGGGGGGAGGGTTCCTCGGAGCCCAGGTAAGCGCCGGTTTCACGGCTGGCCTGGCGGGAAAGACCAACACAGTGTGGACAAGGGCGGCACTTGGGCGGTAGCGTGGCAGGACTTACGGGTTGGTGTGTCGTTGCCCGGGGACAGACCTAAAACTCAAAATGTTTGAGTTACAAATTAGAGTGATTGTCAAATTCAAATCAGTGGGGGGAGGGGGGGACATACCCGGGAACCAAATTTCTCCACCGAACCAAAACGGTTGGACCGTCCGGGTATATTTATGGACCTTGCAAGCATTTGTGCACGAGCTACTCATGGGCATCCAGTTTCATTCAAATAATCAAATTGCAAACAGGCAAAAGGAAAGTACGAAGAGACCAAAGGAAATTGGATACAATCATATGGAAATTAAACTTAATTATGAGTAGGCACTACACCAACTTGCAAGCACAAACGTGACTACTACACTTAAACAGAGATCGAATTTTAATAGTTCCCACGTTTTACATTTGAGGAGGATTGATCGAGGACGATGACGTCTTCCTAGACGGACTTCACCGTTTCGAGAGTCGATCAGTCGACGGAGTTGGATGTGTCGAAGCCCTCGGGTTCGGGCTCCAAACCTGCTTGACAGGCGGGTTCCACTATGTTCACCATGTCTCTGGTGGTTTCGTTCCAAAGGCAGTGTCGCACCAGCGTGTTCCAGCGTCCGACACAATGCCACTGCGGGAAGAGCGACATTTGGCTTCATGTTCACGCTCGAACAACCGGTCCCAGTACAGCGCATCCGTCCCATACTTGCGGAACACATGTACTGTTGACGGCAATCTCGCTCTGCGTTCGGCAACCGTGTTTGCGCGAGCGCCTCCAGTGAGCGGCAGTGGCACGGGGACGTTGTCCAGGTCGAGATGCCACCCTTCCGGCAGGTGGCAGTCCGGCAACGCGGAGAGACCAGAAACAGCCAACTCGAACGCCCTCGCTGTCTTCACGCGCGTCCAAGCAGATATGCAATGGATCGACGATCCTGCATTATGCCTCGGTCTCTGCATCTTCACGGCAGCGCCGGCGTCTGCTATGTAATGCGAGGGGAGGTGTGTATGGGGGCGATGGGTGTTGGGAGTCCGTAGAGTGGTATGATGCGGTGGTGCGGCAGCTCGGTCGCGGATCGGGATAAATAGGTAGTATGTGACAATGCTAGTTTCAGTGGGGTGAAATTATGGATTGCTCCGGCTAAATATTGAGCATGCAAATTTGTCTTAAGTTTTTTAGGATTTAGTGTATTGTGTCGACACATGTCCGATGACATGTGGGGTCGGGAGTGCGCTTGCCTCACCAGTCATATACCCGGCCGGCCTCAGCCAAGTTCATGATTGTTTCGTTTGGACATCATGGAAGGTCTAGAAATAGTTGGGAATGTCCGAACTATATGCAAGTATTAAGGATAAATAAAGATAATGTAAAAACTAGTTGAAAACACAATTTTCATTGGCATGGGATCCTAATTTGTGTGTATAAACTTAAGATAAATTGTACAAGCCAATTAATAGTAGTTGTCTATAAATTAAGTCAAACCTCACTCTAGGGTAATGATCAAAACGAATTTTCATGACGAATATTCGTATTTTGGGATTCATCTTGTTGAGGTGCGTTGAATTATCATTAAGACTAAACAATATGTTTTAATTTTTTCTCTTCATTACAAATATGATTAACGATAGATATCTTTAGTACATATATTTTTGTTTGCCAAGGAAAAATAAATAAATGTGATATATATATATATACTATGAAAACAGTCATTTGGATCAACCAAAGGAAAATTTCCTCAATCCTAGTGTTAGAAAGAAGTTAGTGCTCTTGAAATTCCTATGTGATAGGTGTAGGAATTTTGTAGGTGTCGTGATGACCCACAAGTATAGGGGGTGTACCGTAATACTTTCGATAAATAAGAGTGTCGAACCCAATGAGGAGCAGAAGGTGTTGACAAGCAGGTTGGATAGAGATTCACTGTAAACACTAGCAAACGGGTTTTGGTGATTTTTGATATATCAGATAAATAAAGTGCGATTAAATAAAGACAGTAAATAATATTGCAGCGAGTGGCCCAATCCTTTTGAGAGCAAAGGACAAGCCGGTTGTTCTACTTATTATTACCAAACGTTCTCGAGGACACGTGGGAATTTCGTCAAGTGCTTTCTCTTCATATAGTTGATTAATATTTATTGGTTCGTTAAGTGTTGTGTGTGTGAACCTATGCTAATTCACCGCCCAACTAGGACTAATACATACTTGTGATTATACCCCTCGCAAGAATCCGTAAATACAAGAAAGTAATTAAGATAAATCAAACCACAGCCTTAAAACTCCGGGACCCAACACTCCCTAATGCATTGGTTTCCTAATGGGGGTTTAGGTTTCTGTCACTCCGGCAACCCCACAATTAGTAGCCAAATACACAATGCATCCTCCTAGGCCCATAAAGGTGAAGTGTCATGTAGTCGATGTTCACATGACAATACTAGAAGAATAGCACCACAACTTAAATACCGAACAACTAGATATTACTTCAACATCTTCACTACTAACATCATGACTTCTCCCATGTCCTCAAGAACTAAACGAACTACTCACGAGACATCATATGGATCATAATCAGAGGTGATATAATGGATGATAACAATCTTGTCATAAAGTGTTAACACCAATAAATCTCACAAGCATCAACTATTAACAAGTAATCCACACCGGGAGAGAGATCTAATGAAGAACAACGATAAAGACCCCTAATTGTTACAGCGGGATGAAGGTGGACGGTGGCAGTGATGGTTCTGGTGATGAGGATGATGATGTTGATGATCTCGATGAAGCCCGGAGTGATGACGGTGACGATGGCGACGATTTCCCCTCTCCGGGGAGGAATTTCCCCGGCAGATTTATCCCTCCGTAGAGCTTCTCTCTCTCTGGTGTTTTCCATCCTGAGGCGGCAGCGGAATAATTCTTCGACGATGTTCTGAGGCTTAGGGTCCCCTCGGCGTCAAGTATGCTAAAGGGGCGCCCAGGAGTGGGCCAGGGGGCGCGCTGGCTGGTGGTGTGGCACCCAGGTGGCCCCCCTCCGGGTGCTCTTCTGGCTCACTTCCTCCTCGGAACTTCTAAGACTCCTGAAATAGGGTATCTCAATGGTGCTTTTTCCATCAGATTTCTGGTTCCGGTGTTTCTTCTCCCATAATTATTAAACATGCTAAATAGGATGAAATAACATAAGTAATGTATCATAACATGAAATATATCGATGAATAACATAAAATAACGATATAAAATAGTGATGCAAAATGAACGTATCAACTCTCCCCCCCCCCAAGCTTAGACCTCACTTGTCCCCAAGCCAAACTGAACTCAGTAAACATGACCACAGGTTTATGGAGTGAGGTGTCGATAAATAAAATACGGACAAAAAACATCACATCTATAAATACACTAGTCATTCTAGCAAGTAACTCCATCTCATATAATTTAACTTGAAACAAGTAAATGGAGTCACAGTAAAGGTGCAAAAAGGAAATCAAAATTAGTGAAGGCAAACTTCGATCTTGGTCAGAGAACAATTAACAATGTACTCATCTTTCAATCAGAGTATTTATATTAGAAATTATATGTGCAGAGTTTAACATGCTTAAACATAAAAATTTCTTTGCAATCATTGGTAACTTTCAAAGTGGTATTCGAACAGATAAAACATTTGTACTAAACAAGGAAGAATAAGGAACATGATTGACTAAATAAACATATAGATGGATGAGTCACAACAGCTCAAATGCTTGCTTAAGACAGAAGGAAATGGGTTTACTGACTCAACATAAAAGTAAAAGATAGACCCTTCGCAGAGGGAAGCAGGGATTACTCATGTGCTAGAGCTTTTATTTTGTAAACAGGGGTATAAAATGGTTGACACTCCTCCCAACCTTTCTTACATAAACCATGGCTAACCGAATCCTCGGGTGCCTGCCAACAATCACATACCATGGAGGAGTGTCTAATTTTTAGAGAGGTGTGTATATCTATGTCAACGAATGGATAACAGAAAATACAGTAAGTCACAAGACAACTAGACTTCACAAGAGCGACTCCCGTTGAAAGACGCAACTGGTGTAGAAGGCCATCCCTCTTTCTCTTTTGTTTACACAATTATGTTTTGACTGATAAATCAGGGGCAAAAATAGTGAAGATAAATTGTATTATTATTTGGGGCTAGGCACCCTACTGCCAGCTCTTCTAGCATTTGTATAAGCGGATGAAGCCACTAGTCCAGGCGTGTAAAGTCCAATCAGCAAGTGAGATAAAGATTCTCTATTTGCGTCCTCATGAACTAAAACAGGAACACAAAACATGAATAATTTTGAAGGTTTTAAAGGTAGCACACAAGCAATTTACTTGGAGTGGCGGTTAAATAGCACAAAAAGGTAGGTATGGTGGACACAAATGGCATGGTTTTGGGCTCAAGGTTTGGATACACGAGAAGCATTCCTTCTCAGTACAGGTTTTTGGCTATCAAGGTTGGGTACCAAGCATAAGAATTGAGGGAAAACAAACAACCATATATATGATAAAACCAATCATGCAATCTTCCTTGATAAGTACAAACAATCTTACTTGCGAATACTAAGCTTATGATCTAACAAGAAAGAAAGATCATGGAACAATATATCTACATGAAACTCCCTCTTCTCTACTTAAGTCTCAAAGTACTGTTGCTACTGACCAATTCTAAGTTTGACAAACCCAACTTGATTAATTTGATGCTCCAATATTGATACCAATACTAATAACAAGATCAGCCAAATAACAGAAATTTCAAGCTAAAATAAAGTGTAGAAGATGATGAAACTTCTCATTAATATTTCATTACGACAACTCAAACCAGGGGATACAACGATAACCAACTAAAGAGTGATACTTCCATACTGCAAACCATACTATATGATATTTCCTCTACTCATGATATGACTCTACTAAAAAGGTAAAAGGGGTGAAAGATAGAGATGTGATACCGCGGCACTCCTGCAAGCTTGGAACAAGCCAAGGGGATGCCAATACCCGTGTCGAATTAATTCTTCGGTGGTGGTGGTGAGTCCTTCTCAATGAGCTTATCAATTGATTTCTTCAAGTCTTCCATTTCGAACATAAGCATATGCATCATATCCGTATTGTGATCAATACGGTTTGTATGCTCGTTAGAAGGTGAATCCCAGCCATAAATATTTTCCTCCCACACTTCCTTGGGTCGAGAGCATCCTTCACCTGGGACTGGTGTCCTTCAAGCTAAACAGTAACGTGTGGCCTTCCCTCCAGTTCTCATCCTCCCCGTTTGCTTGAAAGGTTTTGCAACCACTCCAATGCTTGTGATGGTGACGCGTGGATGCACTCGTGAGTATTTTTCTACATCTCCTTCAGCTCGACTATCAATCTCCTCCTTCGGCTTCCGTCTTAGAGATCATCTTTCTTTAGTCCCTTCCCCTTGTTGTTGTTGGCGGAGACCATGGCGCTTCTAAATTGAAAACAGATCCTGGCAGAAACAGGTCAAAACAGAAATACTACGAGAAAACAATATACGGACCTCGGGGGATCCAGGGGGTTATATAGCAAAAATATATGTAACGAAAGGAAAGTCCAGGTCGAAAACGAGTCGGAGAGGGGCTCCGGGGCGCGCATACCATAGCCAGGCGCGGCCAAGGGTGGGCCCACGTCCAGGAATGGTATGGTGCCCTCGGGCACCGTCTCCAACTCCTCTTCGGCCCGATATTTTTCATATTTTCCAAAACCCAATAATTTATAACTTAAAAGGTATTCCGCTAACTTTTTCTTAACATAACTGTTACCTATTCGAAAATGGACTCTGCAGATTCTGGAATCTTCTCTCTAATGAACTTCTCTGGAGTCATTACTTGAATAACATAAACATCTTCATCATAAGAATCCCCGGAAATATAATGTTTGAGTCTTTGACCATTTATCACTTGTGTAGTGTTATCTTTAAGGAAAGCAATTTTGATTGCACCCGAAAGATACACTTCTTCAATAATATAAGGTCCTTCCCATCTGGAGAGTAATTTGCCTGCAAAAAATATGAGACGAGACAGATACAATAGAACTTTCTCACCAACATGAAACTCTCTTTTAAGGATCATTTTATCATGCCATTGTTTAACTTTCTCTTTAAAGAGTTTAGCATTTTCATAAGCTTCACATCTCCATTCATCTAAATGATTCAAATCAAGCATTCTTTTCTCACCAGCAAGTTTAAAATCTTTATTTAGTTCTTTCACTGCCCAATAAGCTTTGTGTTCTAATTCTAAAGGCAAGTGAAAAGCTTTTCCATAAACCATTTTGTAAGGAGACATACCCATAGGATTTTTATATGCAGTTCTATAAGCTCATAGAGCATCATTCAACTTATCAGACCAATTTGCAAGCACAAACGTGACTACTACACTTAAACAGAGATCGAATTTTAATAGTTCCCACGTTTTACATTTGAGGAGGATTGATCGAGGACGATGACGTCTTCCTAGACGGACTTCACCGTTTCGAGAGTCGATCAGTCGACGGAGTTGGATGTGTCGAAGCCCTCGGGTTCGGGCTCCAAACCTGCTTGACAGGCGGGTTCCACTATGTTCACCATGTCTCTGGTGGTTTCGTTCCAAAGGCAGTGTCGCACCAGCGTGTTCCAGCGTCCGACACAATGCCACTGCGGGAAGAGCGACATTTGGCTTCATGTTCACGCTCGAACAACCGGTCCCAGTACAGCGCATCCGTCCCATACTTGCGGAACACATGTACTGTTGACGGCAATCTCGCTCTGCGTTCGGCAACCGTGTTTGCGCGAGCGCCTCCAGTGAGCGGCAGTGGCACGGGGACGTTGTCCAGGTCGAGATGCCACCCTTCCGGCAGGTGGCAGTCCGGCAACGCGGAGAGACCAGAAACAGCCAACTCGAACGCCCTCGCTGTCTTCACGCGCGTCCAAGCAGATATGCAATGGATCGACGATCCTGCATTATGCCTCGGTCTCTGCATCTTCACGGCAGCGCCGGCGTCTGCTATGTAATGCGAGGGGAGGTGTGTATGGGGGCGATGGGTGTTGGGAGTCCGTAGAGTGGTATGATGCGGTGGTGCGGCAGCTCGGTCGCGGATCGGGATAAATAGGTAGTATGTGACAATGCTAGTTTCAGTGGGGTGAAATTATGGATTGCTCCGGCTAAATATTGAGCATGCAAATTTGTCTTAAGTTTTTTAGGATTTAGTGTATTGTGTCGACACATGTCCGATGACATGTGGGGTCGGGAGTGCGCTTGCCTCACCAGTCATATACCCGGCCGGCCTCAGCCAAGTTCATGATTGTTTCGTTTGGACATCATGGAAGGTCTAGAAATAGTTGGGAATGTCCGAACTATATGCAAGTATTAAGGATAAATAAAGATAATGTAAAAACTAGTTGAAAACACAATTTTCATTGGCATGGGATCCTAATTTGTGTGTATAAACTTAAGATAAATTGTACAAGCCAATTAATAGTAGTTGTCTATAAATTAAGTCAAACCTCACTCTAGGGTAATGATCAAAACGAATTTTCATGACGAATATTCGTATTTTGGGATTCATCTTGTTGAGGTGCGTTGAATTATCATTAAGACTAAACAATATGTTTTAATTTTTTCTCTTCATTACAAATATGATTAACGATAGATATCTTTAGTACATATATTTTTGTTTGCCAAGGAAAAATAAATAAATGTGATATATATATATACTATGAAAACAGTCATTTGGATCAACCAAAGGAAAATTTCCTCAATCCTAGTGTTAGAAAGAAGTTAGTGCTCTTGAAATTCCTATGTGATAGGTGTAGGAATTTTGTAGGTGTCGTGATGACCCACAAGTATAGGGGGTGTACCGTAATACTTTCGATAAATAAGAGTGTCGAACCCAATGAGGAGCAGAAGGTGTTGACAAGCAGGTTGGATAGAGATTCACTGTAAACACTAGCAAACGGGTTTTGGTGATTTTTGATATATCAGATAAATAAAGTGCGATTAAATAAAGACAGTAAATAATATTGCAGCGAGTGGCCCAATCCTTTTGAGAGCAAAGGACAAGCCGGTTGTTCTACTTATTATTACCAAACGTTCTCGAGGACACGTGGGAATTTCGTCAAGTGCTTTCTCTTCATATAGTTGATTAATATTTATTGGTTCGTTAAGTGTTGTGTGTGTGAACCTATGCTAATTCACCGCCCAACTAGGACTAATACATACTTGTGATTATACCCCTCGCAAGAATCCGTAAATACAAGAAAGTAATTAAGATAAATCAAACCACAGCCTTAAAACTCCGGGACCCAACACTCCCTAATGCATTGGTTTCCTAATGGGGGTTTAGGTTTCTGTCACTCCGGCAACCCCACAATTAGTAGCCAAATACACAATGCATCCTCCTAGGCCCATAAAGGTGAAGTGTCATGTAGTCGATGTTCACATGACAATACTAGAAGAATAGCACCACAACTTAAATACCGAACAACTAGATATTACTTCAACATCTTCACTACTAACATCATGACTTCTCCCATGTCCTCAAGAACTAAACGAACTACTCACGAGACATCATATGGATCATAATCAGAGGTGATATAATGGATGATAACAATCTTGTCATAAAGTGTTAACACCAATAAATCTCACAAGCATCAACTATTAACAAGTAATCCACACCGGGAGAGAGATCTAATGAAGAACAACGATAAAGACCCCTAATTGTTACAGCGGGATGAAGGTGGACGGTGGCAGTGATGGTTCTGGTGATGAGGATGATGATGTTGATGATCTCGATGAAGCCCGGAGTGATGACGGTGACGATGGCGACGATTTCCCCTCTCCGGGGAGGAATTTCCCCGGCAGATTTATCCCTCCGTAGAGCTTCTCTCTCTCTGGTGTTTTCCATCCTGAGGCGGCAGCGGAATAATTCTTCGACGATGTTCTGAGGCTTAGGGTCCCCTCGGCGTCAAGTATGCTAAAGGGGCGCCCAGGAGTGGGCCAGGGGGCGCGCTGGCTGGTGGTGTGGCACCCAGGTGGCCCCCCTCCGGGTGCTCTTCTGGCTCACTTCCTCCTCGGAACTTCTAAGACTCCTGAAATAGGGTATCTCAATGGTGCTTTTTCCATCAGATTTCTGGTTCCGGTGTTTCTTCTCCCATAATTATTAAACATGCTAAATAGGATGAAATAACATAAGTAATGTATCATAACATGAAATATATCGATGAATAACATAAAATAACGATATAAAATAGTGATGCAAAATGAACGTATCAACTCTCCCCCCCCCCCCAAGCTTAGACCTCACTTGTCCCCAAGCCAAACTGAACTCAGTAAACATGACCACAGGTTTATGGAGTGAGGTGTCGATAAATAAAATACGGACAAAAAGCATCACATCTATAAATACACTAGTCATTCTAGCAAGTAACTCCATCTCATATAATTTAACTTGAAACAAGTAAATGGAGTCACAGTAAAGGTGCAAAAAGGAAATCAAAATTAGTGAAGGCAAACTTCGATCTTGGTCAGAGAACAATTAACAATGTACTCATCTTTCAATCAGAGTATTTATATTAGAAATTATATGTGCAGAGTTTAACATGCTTAAACATAAAAATTTCTTTGCAATCATTGGTAACTTTCAAAGTGGTATTCGAACAGATAAAACATTTGTACTAAACAAGGAAGAATAAGGAACATGATTGACTAAATAAACATATAGATGGATGAGTCACAACAGCTCAAATGCTTGCTTAAGACAGAAGGAAATGGGTTTACTGACTCAACATAAAAGTAAAAGATAGACCCTTCGCAGAGGGAAGCAGGGATTACTCATGTGCTAGAGCTTTTATTTTGTAAACAGGGGTATAAAATGGTTGACACTCCTCCCAACCTTTCTTACATAAACCATGCCTAACCGAATCCTCGGGTGCCTGCCAACAATCACATACCATGGAGGAGTGTCTAATTTTTAGAGAGGTGTGTATATCTATGTCAACGAATGGATAACAGAAAATACAGTAAGTCACAAGACAACTAGACTTCACAAGAGCGACTCCCATTGAAAGACGCAACTGGTGTAGAAGGCCATCCCTCTTTCTCTTTTGTTTACACAATTATGTTTTGACTGATAAATCAGGGGCAAAAATAGTGAAGATAAATTGTATTATTATTTGGGGCTAGGCACCCTACTGCCAGCTCTTCTAGCATTTGTATAAGCGGATGAAGCCACTAGTCCAGGCGTGTAAAGTCCAATCAGCAAGTGAGATAAAGATTCTCTATTTGCGTCCTCATGAACTAAAACAGGAACACAAAACATGAATAATTTTGAAGGTTTTAAAGGTAGCACACAAGCAATTTACTTGGAGTGGCGGTTAAATAGCACAAAAAGGTAGGTATGGTGGACACAAATGGCATGGTTTTGGGCTCAAGGTTTGGATACACGAGAAGCATTCCTTCTCAGTACAGGTTTTTGGCTATCAAGGGTTGGGTACCAAGCATAAGAATTGAGGGAAAACAAACAACCATATATATGATAAAACCAATCATGCAATCTTCCTTGATAAGTACAAACAATCTTACTTGCGAATACTAAGCTTATGATCTAACAAGAAAGAAAGATCATGGAACAATATATCTACATGAAACTCCCTCTTCTCTACTTAAGTCTCAAAGTACTGTTGCTACTGACCAATTCTAAGTTTGACAAACCCAACTTGATTAATTTGATGCTCCAATATTGATACCAATACTAATAACAAGATCAGCCAAATAACAGAAATTTCAAGCTAAAATAAAGTGTAGAAGATGATGAAACTTCTCATTAATATTTCATTACGACAACTCAAACCAGGGGATACAACGATAACCAACTAAAGAGTGATACTTCCATACTGCAAACCATACTATATGATATTTCCTCTACTCATGATATGACTCTACTAAAAAGGTAAAAGGGGTGAAAGATAGAGATGTGATACCGCGGCACTCCTGCAAGCTTGGAACAAGCCAAGGGGATGCCAATACCCGTGTCGAATTAATTCTTCGGTGGTGGTGGTGAGTCCTTCTCAATGAGCTTATCAATTGATTTCTTCAAGTCTTCCATTTCGAACATAAGCATATGCATCATATCCGTATTGTGATCAATACGGTTTGTATGCTTGTTAGAAGGTGAATCCCAGCCATAAATATTTTCCTCCCACACTTCCTTGGGTCGAGAGCATCCTTCACCTGGGACTGGTGTCCTTCAAGCTAAACAGTAACGTGTGGCCTTCCCTCCAGTTCTCATCCTCCCCGTTTGCTTGAAAGGTTTTGCAACCACTCCAATGCTTGTGATGGTGACGCGTGGATGCACTCGTGAGTATTTTTCTACATCTCCTTCAGCTCGACTATCAATCTCCTCCTTCGGCTTCCGTCTTAGAGATCATCTTTCTTTAGTCCCTTCCCCTTGTTGTTGTTGGCGGAGACCATGGCGCTTCTAAATTGAAAACAGATCCTGGCAGAAACAGGTCAAAACAGAAATACTACGAGAAAACAATATACGGACCTCGGGGGATCCAGGGGGTTATATAGCAAAAATATATGTAACGAAAGGAAAGTCCAGGTCGAAAACGAGTCGGAGAGGGGCTCCGGGGCGCGCATACCATAGCCAGGCGCGGCCAAGGGTGGGCCCACGTCCAGGAATGGTATGGTGCCCTCGGGCACCGTCTCCAACTCCTCTTCGGCCCGATATTTTTCATATTTTCCAAAACCCAATAATTTATAACTTAAAAGGTATTCCGCTAACTTTTTCTTAACATAACTGTTACCTATTCGAAAATGGACTCTGCAGATTCTGGAATCTTCTCTCTAATGAACTTCTCTGGAGTCATTACTTGAATAACATAAACATCTTCATCATAAGAATCCCCGGAAATATAATGTTTGAGTCTTTGACCATTTATCACTTGTGTAGTGTTATCTTTAAGGAAAGCAATTTTGATTGCACCCGAAAGATACACTTCTTCAATAATATAAGGTCCTTCCCATCTGGAGAGTAATTTGCCTGCAAAAAATATGAGACGAGACAGATACAATAGAACTTTCTCACCAACATGAAACTCTCTTTTAAGGATCATTTTATCATGCCATTGTTTAACTTTCTCTTTAAAGAGTTTAGCATTTTCATAAGCTTCACATCTCCATTCATCTAAATGATTCAAATCAAGCATTCTTTTCTCACCAGCAAGTTTAAAATCTTTATTTAGTTCTTTCACTGCCCAATAAGCTTTGTGTTCTAATTCTAAAGGCAAGTGAAAAGCTTTTCCATAAACCATTTTGTAAGGAGACATACCCATAGGATTTTTATATGCAGTTCTATAAGCTCATAGAGCATCATTCAACTTATCAGACCAATTCTTCCTAGATTTATTAACAGTCTTTTGCAAGATAGATTTAATTTCTCTATTTGATAATTCTACTTGCCCACTGGTTTGAGGATGATAAGCTGAGGCAATTCTATGATTAACATCATATTGAGCAAGGGTTTTTCTAAAACCACCATGAATGAAGTGAGAACCTCCATCAGTCATAAGATATCTAGCCACACGAAACCCAGGGAAAATAACATATTTAAGCATTTTTAACGAGGTCTCACCATCATCACTTTTAGTAGGTATAGCTTCTACCCATTTGGTAACATAATCAACAACAAGATGAATATGTGTATAACCATTTGAAGGAGGAAAATGACCCATAAAGTCAAATACCCAACAATTAAAAGGTTCAATAGCAAGAGAATAACTCATAGGCATTTTATTACGTCTAGAAATTTTACCAACTCTTTGACATTCATCACAAGACAAAATAAATTTACGTGCATCTTTAAAGAGAGTAGGCCAGTAGAAACCTGATTGTAGAACCTTTTGTGCGGTTCTATCTCCAGCGTGGTGTCCCCCATAAGCACTACCATGGCACTTTTTCAATATTTCTCATTGTTCATGATCTGGAACACATCTTCTCATACCATATACCCCTTGTTTATAAAAGTGTGGATCATCCCAAAAATAATACCTCAAATCATAGAATTTTTTTCTTCTTTGTTGAGTTGTAAATGTTGGAGGCAAATACTTGGAAAAAAAAAAGTTAACATAATCAACATATTATGGACTATCATGAGATTTTACTTTTATTGCAGCTAGTTGTTCATTTGGAAAACTGTCATTAACAGGAATAGGATCAAAAGTAATGTTTTCCAATCTAGACAAGTTATCAGCAACAGGGTTTTCAACACCCTTCCTATCCACAATATGCAAATCAAACTCTTGTAAAAGCAACACCCATCTAATAAGCCTAGGCTTAGCATCTTTCTTTTCCATAAGGTATCTAATAGCAGCATGATCAGTATGAATAGTAACCTTTGAATCAACAATATAAGGTATAAACTTATCACATGCAAAAACTATAGCTAAGAACTCTTTTTCAGTAGTACCATAATTCTTTTGAGCAACATCAAGAGTCTTACTAGCATAATGAATACCATTCAATTTCTTATCTACTCGATGTCCAAGAACAACACCTAGAGCAAAATCACTAGCATCACACATAATTTCAAAAGGTAAATTCCAATTAGGTGGTTGAACAATAGGAGCAGTAGTTAAAGCCTTCTTTAAAGTCTCAAAAGCTTCCTTGCAATCATCATCAAAAACAAAAGGTACATCTTTTTTAAGAAGATTAGTAAGCGGTTTTGATATTTTAGAGAAATCTTTAATAAACCTCCTATAAAAACCAGCATGACCAAGAACACTACGAATACCTTTAACATCCCTAGGACAGGGCATTTTCTCTATTGTTTCCACTTTAGCTGTGTCAACTTCAATTCCTCTTTCAGAAATTTTATGTCCAAGAACAATTCCGTCATTAACCATAAAGTGGCATTTCTCCCAATTAAGAACCAGATTAGTTTCCTCACATTGTATGCAAAACTTTATCAAGGTTGTGCAAACAATTATCAAAATAAGTTCCATAGACGGAGAATTCTCCCATGAATACTTCCACAATCTCTTCACAAAACCCATGAAAAATAGCAGACATGCATCTTTGAAATGTAGCAGGAGCATTGCATAAACCAAAGGGAATACGTCTATAAGCATAAGTACCATAAGTGAAAGTAAAGGTTGTTTTATCTTGATCTTGTACCCTAACAACAATTTGAGAAAACCCAGAGTAACCATCAAGAAAGAAAAAATGAATTTTCTTAGACAACCTTTGTAGCATTTGATCAATAAAGGGTAAAGGATAATGATCTTTATTAGTGACTTTATTAACCTTTCTAAAATCAATGCACATTCTATAACCAACTACTACTCTTTGTGGAATAAGCTCATTATTTTCATTAGGCACAACAGTCATTCCACCTTTCTTAGGGACACAATACACAATACTTACCCATCTACTATCAGCAATAGGAAAAATAATACCAGCATCAAGGAGTTTTAATACCTAGTTTCTTACCACTTCTTTCATCTTAGGAATTAAACGGCGTTGATGTTCAACAATTGGCATTGCATCAGGTTCAATATTGATAGCATGCTGACATATAGTGGGAGAAATCCCCTTCAAATCATCAAGAGTATAATCAATGGCTCCATGGTATTTCTTCATAATTTCCAATAATCCTTCCTCTTCTTCACCTGAAAGTTTAGCACTAATAATAATAGGATATATTTTCTTATCATCAATATAAGCATATTTAAGATCATCAGGAAAAGGTTTTAAATCAAACACATGATCCTCCTTGGGTGGCAATGTGGTACCCAAGTCTTCCACAGGTAAATTATGTTTCAGTCTCACCGGTTGACGAAGAAGAATATCGTCAATCTCATTTCTCTCTTTCATAAAGACCTCGCTTTCGTCATCCTCCATATATTGCTGCAAAGCATTGTTAGGAGCAAGAGCAATAGAAGCAAGTTGTTCAACTTTAAAATTCTCATCAGGTAATTTAGATTCATAAGGTGCTCTAGAAAATTTGGATAAATTGAACTCATAACATTTTCCATCAAATTTAGTAACTGCATTTTCTCTCTTACAATCTATAATAGCACCACAAGTGTTCAAGAAAGGTCTACCAAAAATAATAGGACAAGTTTTACTAGCAGCCTTTCCAAGTACTAGAAAATCAGTGGGATATTTAATTTTACCACATAAAACTTCCACATCTCTAACAATACCAATCGAAAAGACAGTTTCTCTATTAGAAAGCTGAATAACCCCATCAATATCCTCAAGCTCACAAGAACCAATTTCATGCATAATTTCTTCATTAGGATCATAAGGAATAGCACTAGAACTAGCACCAACGTCACATAAACCATAATAGAAATGATCACTAATCTTAACAGAAAGGACTAGAACACTAGTTTTCTTAGGTCTATCAGGATGGGAAACAATATTACTAGCATCCTCACAAAAGACAATATGTTCATCCTCTACATTTCCACAAAAAAGATCTTTTACTATTGCTACAGGAGGTTCAACAGTTATTTGTTCATCAGGTTCAATAGATTTCTTAATGCTCTAATTAACCACACTAGCTACAACAGAGTGTTCTTTCACTTTAGCAGGGAAAGGCATTTCTTCAATATAATTCTCAGGAATGGCAGGGTTAACAACATGCACTTCTATATTACTAGCTGGAACAATATCTTTATAAGGTGCATGGTATTTGTGATAATCTTTTTAGGAATATCAAGATAGGAGGCAAAATCTTTAAGATAGTTTGCAAAGATTTGAGAATCAAGACCACAAACAGCACTAACATTATAGAAATCATCGGTTCCCATAAAAGATTTAACACATTCATAATCATAATTTATACCTGACTTTCTACCTTTGTCATTCTCCCATACTTCAGTGTTCTCTAGAATACGGTCAAGAAGATCCCACTTAGCTTCTTCCTTCATACGTGTGAATGATCCAGAATAAGAAGCATCCAATAAATCCTTGCCATGAAGAGAAAACCTTGCATAAAAATTATTAATAACAATATTATGCGGGAGCTCATGAACGGGGAATTTGAGCATTAATAACTTAATTCTCCACCAAGCTCTCTCTCCATCATGAGGCCAGAAATTATATATTTGATTCCGGTCTTTATGAATCTCACTAGGAGGATAGAATTTAGATTAAAAGAGAGGAACAATTTCCTCCCATCCAATAGATTCACCATTCTTCCGTAATTTGAACCATTCAGCGGCTCTTCCTTTCAGCGATAAAGAGAATAATTTCCTTATAACTTGATTCATACTAATACCTGCACATTTGAATAACTCGTATAATTCATGTATAAAGAGCAAATGATGACCGGGATGGACAGTCACATCTCCATAATAGCAGTTATTCATAACATGTCCAACAATTTTCATATGTATTTTGTAAGGATCTAATTCAGAAGATAACGGGTCACATACTACCCTAGCAGTGATAGTAGTAGTACCTCTAAACAGAGAATCAAAAGTATTCTCCATAATGAAAAAAACAGCAGACAGAAATAAAAAACAGCACTCACAGTAAAAGTTTCTCTTACCAATTCCACTTACCAATAACACTTCACTCCCAGGAAACGGCGCCAGAAAATAGTCTTGATGACCCACAAGTATAGGGGGTGTATCGTAGTACTTTCGATAAATAAGAGTGTCGAATCCAATGAGGAGGAGAAGGTGTTGACAAGCAGGTTGGATAAAGATTTCACTATAAACACTAGCAAACGGGTTTTTGGTGGTTTTTGATATAGCACATAAATAAAGTGCGAGTAAATAAAGACAGTAAATAATATTGAAGCGAGTGGCCCAATCCTTTTGAGAACAAAGGACAAGCCGGTTGTTCTACTTATGATTACCAAACATTCTCGAGGACACATGGGAATTTCGTCAAGTGCTTTCGCTGCATATAGTTGATTAATATTTATTGGTTCGTTAAGTGTTGTGTGGGTGAACCTATACTAATGCACCACCCAACTAGGACTAATACATACTTGTGATTATACACCTCGCAAGCATCCGCAAATACAAGAAAGTAATTAAGATAAATTTAACCACAACCTTAAAACTCTGGGACCGAACACTCCCTCGTGCATTGGTTTCCTAACGGGGGTTTTGGTTTCTGTCACTCCGGAAATCCCACAATTAGTAGCCAAATACGCAATGCATCCTCCTAGGACCATAAAGGTGAAGTGTCATGTAGTCGATGTTCACATGACACCACTAGAAGAATAACACCACAACTTAAATACCGAACAACTAGATATTACTTCAACATAACTTCACTACTAACATCATGACTTCTCCCATGTCCTCAAGAACTAAGCGAACGACTCCCGAGACATCATATGGATCATAATAAGAGGTGATATAATGTATGATAACAATCTGGTAATAAAGTGTAAACACCGATCAGTCTCACAAGCATCAACTACCAACAAGTAATCCACACCGGGAGAGAGATCTAATGAAGAACAACGATAAAGACCCATAATTGTTACAGCGGAATGAAGGTGGACGGTGTCGGTGATGGTGCTGGTGATGAGGATGATGATGATGATGATCTCGATGAAGCCCGGAGTGATGACGGTGACGATGGCGACGATTTCCCCTCTCCGGGGAGGAATTTCCCTGGCAGATTTCTCCCTGACGGCGAGGTTTTCTTTCTCTAGTGTTTTCCGCCCCGAGGTGGTCGTAGAATAATTCTTCGATGATGTTCTGGGGCTTAGGGTTCCCTCAGGTTCAAGTACGCGAAAGGGGGCGCCCATGAGTGAGCTAGGGGGCAGACCACCCCCAGGCGCGGCCAGGGGCGTGCCGCCTGGTGGTGTGGGCCCTAGGTGGCCCCCCTCGGGGTGCCCTTCTGGCTCACTTCCTCCTCGGAACTTCTAAGACTCCTCTGATATCCTCCCTCTTCTTCCGATCTTCTGAAATAGGGTACCTCGACGGTGCTTTTTCCATCAGATTTTTGGTTCTGGTGTTTCTTCTCCCATAATTATTAAACATGCAAAATAAGATGAAATAACATAAGTAATGTATCATAACATGAAATATATCGACGAATAAAAAAATAACGATATAAAATAGTGATGCAAAATGGACGTATCATGTTGTTCCTTTGATCCAAAGTTATTTCTTCGGAAAGAATCCTATGGATTGGAATCCTCCAAAATTCATTTGAAAATAATTCAATCAAAACAATCCATAAGAGATTCAGAAATTTTAGTTTTTTACACTTACTTAACGAAGGATAGATGACTTTGATTGTTTTTTATACACGAATTGAGTCAACACATGTACGATGACATGTGGGGTCTGGAGTGCGCTAGCCCCACCGGTCATCTCTGCGGTCGGGCTGAGCCAAGTCCAGGATTGTCTCGGTTGCGCTTGGAAGATCCGAAAATTGTTGGGAATATCCGAATTATATGTAAGTCCTACCGATAAATAAAGAAAATGTAAAACTTATCGAAAACTCAATTTTCATTGGCATGACATCCTAATTTGGGTGTATAAACTTAAGTTAAATTGCGCAAGACAATTAAAGTTCAAAATGGTAGATCATTCACAAAAAGGTGCTATGTCGCAGAAAGACTAGAGTGGAAACCTCACTATGGGGTAACGATCGAAGCCAATGTTCGTGACGAAATTTATTATTATTTAATGAATCTTGTTGACATGCATTGTATTATCATGAAGACTGAATAATAGGCTTTAAAATATTTTTCTTCTCGTTACGAATAAGATTATCGATACATATATTTTCTTTATATAATTTTTTAATAGAGAAGATAAAGAAATGTCATATATACTTGCCAAGAATCAATAGCACATTGTCGCATACGGTATCATTTTTGTCGTATATAAGTTGGATGTCAATTGTACAATTCAATACGATTATCGTGAATTGTACTCATGTATGTGATGCTTATGAAAGTTCAATTAAAAATGATAGGTATTGTTTAGACGGTCTGAATATTTACTTGTTATATATTAAAGTGTTTGAATGCGAAACCGTGTCCATGCAGTTGCGGAGACGTGCGGAGGGGACGTGCGCAGTTGCCACGATGCGTGAAGATATGCATGCGCACGGTATCGTGGTTGAGAGAACAAAAAGTGGGCCACACCTTGCGATTTACTTTGATAGTTCCGCTAGTGCATTTTAAAACTGCATCCTTGCCTCTTCTTCTTCGTCTTCCTCCCCAAAAAAACCATTCCCTCCCAAACAACATTACTCGCTATTTCTCGATCCTTCTTCATCCGCATTCACTTTCTCATCTTCTCATCCACCAGGGGGAACGCACCATCCATGGATATCTAAGAACCCATCACCGATGGTGGGTTACCGACGATGGAACCAAAGCACGTCCGTGGTTATGGTACTACGTATTTGGACGTGGTGTACAACAACGAGGCGGCGACTGTGAAGCACATGCTGGAAAAGTATGAACAATGGCTCGATGTTATGAAATACAAGATGGTGGCACTCGACCTAGAGTATACGAGGTGGAGAATCGGCAAAAGGCCGGGTCAGAA
This sequence comes from Alopecurus myosuroides, assembly GCA_028641055.1. Lineage (NCBI taxonomy): Eukaryota > Viridiplantae > Streptophyta > Magnoliopsida > Poales > Poaceae > Alopecurus > Alopecurus myosuroides. Next base: position 309,973,691 of record CM054061.1, read on the forward strand.
GTTGCTCGTCATCCAAATTGCCCTCGATCGGCACGTCCTCATGTTCCACTACTGCAGGTATGGATACTTTCGGGATTGTAGTTATATAATCGGTCCACCATACACCCCTCACCATGTTTGGTACGTGTCTGATGTCTGCATAGTTGTTCGATCTGTATGTGTTCCTCGTGTAGAGTTAATGTGAAATGACAACTGAATTTTGTTTAGTCTATTAATTACTAGTGTAGAACACCCAATTTTTTTCTCCGTGAGATTATGGACACCTCTACGTTATACATTTTGGCATTTTTGGATTGTAGGAATTTTATTAGAATTTTGTAGGATTCAAAACCTTAGGATTTTTTACTATGGTTTGCCTTTGGATCAAAGTATGGTGTCAATCAAATTCCTATGGTGCCTTAAATCCCATAAGAATTTGAAAATCGACTCCAACCCCCCTTTCTCTGTTTTTCCTGCATTTCATGCGAATGACGATTCCTGTGATTTTCCTATGTTTTACAATCCTTTATTTTGCATAGACAAACCTGTCAAATTCCTATGTTTTTCAGACTCACAATCCTGCAATCCAAAGAGGAGTATATATCACCATATACATGTCAACAGATAATTCACTTTGCAGATAGGCTATACAACCCGCCTCATTGATCATCATATTCTCTTCATTTTTTCAGCCAAATATAGTAACCCTGAGGGATTCATGGTCGCCATAAAATCCACCACTATCTGATCATACCCGGCCGTTATTTGTGTTTTCTCCTCTTTTTGGTCAGATCATCAAGAAATCTATCTTGAGTCAGAATTTTCATCGCCCCACTAGTCATATCATTTAACAGTTTCCTGGCATAGCAAGGAACATACTATATACAGAAAAATGGTCATTTTTCATATTATATTCACAAAATATATCCATGTGGGCTGGCGCTTCTCAAATTAAAAGAAAGTACAAGAGGGATATGATAAACTAATATGAATCTTCAAAAATTCATGAAATAAAGCAATTTGGATGGTGAAAACTATTATGTAACTTGCATGCACACATAATTTCATCCCCTATAAGAAATTTCTGTCATACATAATTAATCTATGTGAACCACATAGGTCATGTTGTCTACACTCTACACTACAATATCAAATCTTATTTTTTTTATGCAGGGACCGTGCATTCCACAAAAAATCTATTCCAATTACTAGCGAATGGGCATACTTCAGTCCAACTTCTTAATATTTGGCATTAATCAAATTACTAAATTACAGTGCAATCTCGTCGTTCTATATTATCAAATTGACATCATCCAAATTATATTATCATGTGTTAATTTTCATCTGCTGTAGGGCCAAGGAGCCTTGTCCAGAACTGGCCGAGTTCCTTCAGCATAAAGGGATCACTTTTACTAGCACGGACATCAGGCATGACAGAGTCATACTTAGAGGTGAGAATATCATCATTCCAGAGGAGTTTCACATCGACATACAATATATGTTAAACTCCGATGAAAAGCTCCAGTACCCTCTACCGTTCGACAGAGACGGAATGACCTGAGAAGCTGTCGAAGCGATAGCCATGTCTGATCCCCGTATCTGTGAAAGAGCAAGGTCTTCCTAGTGGAGTCTAGAAAAAGAGCCGGGTATTCTGAGTGGAGTCTGGAATGAGACCTGCTGGTGGGGGTTCGGGAGGTCTTCTTCGCTATAGACGCCACCAAACAAGAAAGGGGCGCTCTGCTCCTAGTCACTAAGCTGTGCTATTCTGTCCGACGGCGGACTCCATCAATCTGATGTTCTTTCTCTCACGTAATTTCGCCCGCCCGTTCTACTTCTGTGCCAGAGGAAATGGGATTCAGACCCATGATACAATCTTCTTGTATGTCAATTTAGAAAACCAATGCCTTAAGCCACTCAGCCATACCTCCAAGTTGTTGATCGGAATTGGATGTGCCGGGTTGGTTTCCCGAAGATCCACTGTGTAAGCCGTAGCGCGCGTACTCTTCTTTACTGAGCGAGAAAGACTCTATCCAGATCTATGGATCTCCCAGCGTCCAAGCGAGACCCCATCCAAACCAAATCCGCCACTCGTTGGGCGAGGCCTTGCTTTCTATGAACACCTCACCACTGAATGAGAAACTTAGCCTCCGACCCGACCAAGAGAGAAGACAGGGTCAAGCCGACGCCGCCCTTCCTCACCTGCCTGAATGGAATGAATATCTCCTTCGTCTAGTCGTGAAGGGAAAAAGCCCGGCGGGGAACAGGACCGTGACTCTTCTAAACCATTACATGACGGAGAAGTCCATTCTCGTCATGATCGATCCAATTCCTACCATAGTGCCCGGAGAACCAGGCTTGCTTCTAGAAGATTCTATGACGGAGATAGAGCATTAATTGCAGTTTTCACCCCCACCTTAACGACCGAGGGATGAAATCTTTCGACGGCTAGGGAGGCGTCACCTAAGGCCGATTCAAGTGGATCACTATAGAATCTTCTAGAAGCAAGGATAATTGATACGTCTTGCACGGATTTGAAGTATTATCTCCCGTCCAATAGCCATGAGTACTGGGAGCAGAAGCCTTTTTCCCCATTGCACATCGAGTACATAGCAAGAGACGGGTTTATAGCTTCGAGTTATACCGTAGGATCCTTACCGTTAAGGACGGGTTAGAACGAGGGATTCGCAAGGCTGAAATGAACACTCAAGCAACGATGGTTGAAGCAGGGGCGGCTGAAGCAGCGGTGTCTCAAGCAGCGGAGGAGGAACATCAAAGGCTATGACGGTTGAAGCTGCGGACCCACCGGTTTCATCGAAAAAGCGTCTTACATGGGGTTGGTCGAAAAAAAAAAAAACGATGACGACCAGGAGCCCATTACTCCCACCGGGTGGGAGTGACCATGTGCGGGGCGGGCCCTTATACAATCTCATATCAGCGTGGATATTTAGATAACTTTATGCTTGGTTTGTAATGAATTTAATGTGTGTGTTTCTTTTCTGTGTATGTCACTCTACTCTTTCATGTGTGTGGTTTGTAATGAACTAATTTTCAAGTTACTGTTGCTTTCGGAAACCTGCAAGTCCAAGGTTCTCTGGACCGTCCAAGTTGTGCCGCCATGCGTCGGGTGTTTACCTAGGCCGACGCACAACAATTATGAGGCCGTCCATCATATAGACATGATCCAATGATGCGTCATGCCAAAACAGTTGTATTTCGCGGCAGACTCAGGAATTTGGGGAAGCGGGGTTTATTTTGGACCGCTACGGATTCCATCTTATTAGAGTCAGTCTTTTCTTTACAAGCGGCTTATCTTCACAAACCGTTTGAGGGGTAGTGTTTCTGAGCCCGTTCTTTTTTCAAGAGTAAAACTGCCTCTAGTAACAGTCTCTAATACTCAGTTTTCTACCTGTG